>JABASD010003101.1:0-21962 GCA_019776165.1 Pogonognathellus flavescens
ATTGGATTGAGGATTGAGGATTGAGGATTATATTTCCTATTATACCTTTCCCTAATATTTATTATATTTTCGTATTTCCTCATTCCATTATAATATCGGTTTTATTCAGTTTCTTTTTCAAATTAACAAACTCATGTAATACATCAACCTTTCGAAACATACACTTTATGAACTAACTACCAATGTACAAAGACTAACTAATCAATTATATACACCTGACTGACCTGACAGCCTGACACCCAGACCCACACAGATTATATATAACCTTCCACCTTCCTGCTGAGCTCAGCTGTCGTGTACTTGTGATGTTCTCAAAAATTAACCACTGTTCATTTTTACTTTTAGAATTTCTGTATTTTTGATGACTTGAAAAGCCTCCTAATCAGTAACCACCAGATCTTGTGTCCTGTTGAATGGAAAGCCGACGGATCGATTCCAAAATCATCTGTCGTCTCTTTAGTGATTAGAGTCTTGCGGCTATGTCTGAAGACTAATAATTTGTATGATTAAATCATATTTAACGATTGCAAGACAGTATTCAGCCCGAAGTTAAAGCAGTCAATCAAGAGTCAAGGGCTTCAAAGCCTTTTCAAGATAGTTTGGCATAAACTTTGTAAGTCTTCACTCCCCATAATCATTAGCCTGTGGATTTGTGTTGTGAATGTGATTGAACAAAGCAATAGATGATGGACTGATAAAACCCAAATAAAGAATTGCAGGATTAATTTTTATTCCTTTTAAGATTACATTCTTTCACTATACTCGTCCGTGAAACATTTTCAGTTTGAGTGAGCTTCCTATAACGCATCTATAAAAATGAGTGGAAGTGTCCAAATATCTCCGGCTGCTCCAAGAATGATGATGCCTTCACGATTTCCTCCACCCTCACAACTCTCTTCCGATCATGGTGGAGGTGGGGCCAGACCCAGGTTAGCGTACCAACCGTACAGACTTTACCCCAGACCCCCACCTCCGGGTGCAATGGGGAACGATGCAGCTGGTGGCAACGAATATGATGGCAGACGTCTTAGGAAAAGTTTAGTGAGGAAAACGGTTGATTATAACGCAGCGATAATCACTGGTCTTCAGGTTTGTGTTTTCTTATTTGTTTGATATGAATAGGCACCTATTTTATTTCCGGATTCAATAATATCTAATAATCAATACTAAATCAGAATTCATGTGATTTCTCAGAATCGTGTTTGGCAACGTGACCATCGAGATAGACGTGCCTTACAACCAGATTACTGCTATGCACCTCACACAGTACCTCCGGCAATGACATTAGACAATGCTACTAACGCTGTCACAACGAGATATGTCAAATCTGCTACAAATAAGATGAGATGTCCCATTTTTTCCATGGCATGGACTCCTGAAGGTCGTCGATTAGTTACTGGAGCGTCATCGGGAGAATTCACATTATGGAATGGTCTCACTTTTAATTTCGAAACAATTTTACAAGCTCATGATAGTCCTGTCCGATCAATGATATGGTCTCATAACGATATTTGGATGGTCACTGGAGACCATGCTGGATATGTTAAATATTGGCAGTCAAATATGAACAATGTCAAAATGTTTCAAGTATGTCATATTATATTTTTTAATCGGTCCGTCCAAATACAAGGAGTTTCATAACACTGGAATTAAACTGGAAATACTTTTGTGTAGGCGCATAAAGAGGCAATTCGGGGTCTATCATTCAGTCCGTCTGATCAAAAGTTTGTGTCGTGCTCTGACGATGGAACAGTGAGAGTTTGGGACTTTTATACTTGTTACGAAGAAAAAGTACTTCGAGGACATGGTGCGGATGTCAAATGTGTTGACTGGCACCCACATAAAGGTATTGTTGTTTCTGGATCTAAGGACAACCAGCAGCCAATTAAGATCTGGGACCCTAAGGCTGGAATTCCCTTAGCTACTCTGTGAGTTAATTTAATTTAATAGTTAAATTATTATGGTCACGAGTCACGAATGACTCCTTCCTAGATGAGTGAGCTATGTAGAATATCTTAACGAAGTCTAAAAAACTTAAAAATGCTTAAAGTGTATTCTTGTGTTTCATAGCCACGCTCACAAATCGACAGTTATGGATGCCAGGTGGAACCGTAACGGTAATTGGTTAATAACTGCATCAAGAGACCATCTTATTAAATTATTCGATATTCGTAAGTTATCTCAAGAACTCCAAGTCTTCCGTGGACATAAAAAAGAAGCGTCCTGTGTTTCATGGCATCCGGTAACAAATCTTTCTTAGTTCTTGATTGCTTTAATAAATAAAATGATGTAAATCTGTACAGCCACAGCTATATATATATATTATTTCTCACTTTTGAAGTAGTGTGGAATTTAATTCCTATTTTTAATGACTAGGTGCACGAGTCAATGTTTGCATCTGGAGGATCAAATGGTGATATCATGTTTTGGAATGTCGGGTAAGACTAAGCTTCAGATAAGCAGATAGTTGCTAAATAAATGACATGTTCTTTAGGTATAAAAACTTAGCAGTTTGCAGAAAAATGATCTTGAGAGTAGGGAGTGAACAGATTAGGCCAATTACCTTTAAATGTGTTTTAAGTTATCTGTTGTGAAATGTTTCAGTTGTGATAAAGAAATCGGGTCAATAGAAGCAGCCCATGACAACATCATTTGGACGCTTGCTTGGCATCCGGTTGGTCATATTTTATGTTCCGGTTCTAATGATCATACTTCTAAGTTTTGGACTCGACAAAAACCGGGTGATATAATTCGTGACAGAGGTCATGGAGCGTTTCATGACTATGGTGGCCTTGATGAAAGCGAAATGGGTAAAACAGATTTTTAATACTATTTAAGCTTTATAAATAAGGTATATCTAATTTTTGTGTTGCATTGTTTTGTTTTTAATAGTGAGTTTATTGTCATCATATAAATATATTATATAAAGTACTAGTGGTCTCCCAACTATTTATATCTATAAATATACAGTATTGATATTTGACACATTTAATGCATTCTTTTGTGTAGAAGAAGCATTTATTCCTGGAATGGGTCCGGAAGATAAGATAGAAACTCAAGAAGACGATAAAGAGGAAGAGGAGCTCTTGTTAATTCCTGGACTGGATTTAACTGAGGCAGAGCAGTCTACTAAAATTGAGAAGCCAGCGGTAAAGAAAACACCGTACCAGAAACCAATTCCGAAAAAGTTTCAAGCTATTTGGAATGATGCTAAAGTAGACGATGAGTTAGACGATGAAAAGGGTATTGCCAACTTCTCTATATTAAGATTTTTTTACTGAAGGCAAACAGTATTCTGTCTTATTTACAAAATGTGTTTATCTATAGGGCGCAATCCTCTATTGCCACGGCCCGGTGATAGAGTAAATAGTTCAACAGCAAGCAGTATGGGACCTGGACGACCCGAAACGAAACCTCCTCCACCTCCAACCCCGGGTCCTCCTCAGACGATGGGAATATTTAATCCAAATATAGGGTTTGGTCCCATGGGTACGCAGTATAATGGACCAAATGCACCTTTCAATGCGCCATCGCATATGGGTTCAATGTTTTCTCAAGGTCCTAATGGAATGCAACCAAATCCGCCTCCTCCACCTCCTGGCCCATCTCCTTTCCTTAATCCTTCACAAAATCCGTTTTGGCCTACTCCAATGAATATGCCACCCCACCCTCCAAATAATGCCGGTGGTAGAGGAATGAGACTTAATAACCCTAGAGGTATGGGAAATCGTATGAGTAGTAACCCCCATAACTCTCAAAGGGGATGGAATAGATAGTATAGCAAGATTAACAGAAAGATTTAACATGATATTTAGAGTCAATTATTTGATTTTTTAGTCCGTTTCATTTCAATGTCTAAATGGAAAATTTCGTTTAAAAACATATATTTTTTCTATGCATATACTTCTAAATACCTCCATCATTATGTACTTAATGTAAAATAACCATAAGTTAAGTGTTCAACTTTAGCTTTATCCCGTTGTATTGTATGTAAGTGTTTTAGAAAGTTTGTCAATATTGCACGTATGAAGACATTAACGGAAGTTTTCAATCCGTCTGAGTGAGTATTATTTGTTTTGAATGTAATTTTGTCGCTGCTGTACCAATTTGGTACTATTGACATCTCCTTTTTATACTCGAATGAAAATGACGGACTCTACGAGTAAGTGTTTGTAATTTGAGAGTTCAGAGTAGCCATATCACATTGTGGTGATCAGGTCTTTGGCAGGTTCCATTAACGCTGATTTTGTAATACGTATTTATGTGAATCTTTTTTGCATGAAATGTCATCTCGAACAGATTTACTACATTTGACCTTAAAAAAGTATGTGTGTGTATAATAAAAACTGCTGGATTAGTGTGCATGAAGAAAAGCCATAGAATTAGCCGAGAAAAAACTACAGACTCGTACATACCTCCTCTTAGCTTAGGTATACCAATTTATATTTACTCTGTAAAATATTCCAGTTCTCTTAAAATTATTGTATCATAAGATACACTAATTCAAGCATAATTGTAAATTATAAAAACTTGTTATTTGTTGATGTTTATAATGGAAGGGTATGAAAATGTGAGAAAATATTTTAAAAATGTCATAATTGATACAATATCTTCGCTTGGTGAAATTACAATGGTAATTACTACTCTTTAATATCTTCCACTGTACGTGAAAGAAATGACAATTTTAAAGTGGAAAGGATAACTGTGGCAGGAGAACTGTTGTTTTATTGTAATCGATATGTCGATTGCCTTAATGCTTGTAGGGTAATTATTAGATTCAGCTGCATAGCCTTAAATGTTAAATCTTAACTACTCAAACGACTGAAGACGATTTTCCGACGCCTTAATACTGGGATATATCGATATACGATTACGATACAGGTAAGAGTAACTCAAAGAGCGCTTACATGAAAATGTTTTAATACCACCACCCACTCGTCGATGCGTATCTGGGCAATCTGGGTTCTCTGGGTCTGGGTATAGTTGCAGAGAGTGTGGCGAGACACAATTTGAGGTAGCTTCGAATCGGGTAGCCTATAGCCTCGTATGTAGCCCGCCGGCGTATTTACTTATGCTCAATGGTACAGATTTAGGCAAGAACGTACCGAGAGGGGGGCACGTGCCCCTACTAAAATGCTGAGAAAAGTGAAAAAATTCTCCAAACAAATTTTTTGATTATTTTTGGTTACTTTTATCCTCAATTTTATTCGCATTTTTCGAAATTTCTATGATTATTCCATTTTTCAAATACCCACTTTTTTCACTGCATCTACCAAACAGAAATCCTGGGCACGCTCTTTAGGTATTCTACAAATCTTAACCGATTTTTATGATTCAAGTTAAAAAATTTGACAGTATCGAAAGTGCCCTATTTTTTTAATTGAAAGCACTTCAAAATAATATTCGAAATTTTTGGGTTTTCAAATGTCGAAAATCTAAATTCTATAAAAACTACCTCTAGATATTGGCAAATTATATTTATTAAAATCTGAATCACGAAAATCGGTTAAGATTTGTGGAATTGAATCGTCAAACAGTTTTTCAAATGCTTCGGGGTTTGCAGCTTCTCAAAGGGGGTACCATTACTTTCTGTACGTGAGAAGAATGATGTGTGAAAAGATCAGTTTGGCTGGAAAATTATAAGCAAGATTTTGATGGATTTTATATAAATCGAGAATCCTCAAGCCTGATATTCTAGCTCGCCGCGGACTCTGCAACCTATATAGATTAAGCTAATAATACATTTACAGACTGCAATCGTGCAAAACTTCAAAATTAGTGCAAATTCGTTATTAGTTGTTTGATCCGGAGAATGGAGAAACTTTAAAATATGCATTACACTGAATGGGAACAAAAAAATTTCCCCGATGAAAATGACAACTCCAAAAAGAAAATTGTGTGCATATTCAACCCTCATAATTTACTCCGTTACATTAGCTAAACCTAGTTACTGACGTTTGTGTAAGTGCTACTGTGTAATGATTTCCCCCCACTTTTTAATTAAGCAGTAAGTAATTTTTGGTTAAATCCTTATTACAAATGTGGTTGCTCACTTTTAAGTAGATTCCATATTATTATTTCCTTTTTAATTGACGCTATGATTTGGTACAGTGGCGTATCTAGGATTTTGGTAGCACAAGGACATAAAAAGCGAAAGAATAGGCAAAAGGCTTTATTTTCTGCCTTCGGTTGCACCACATTATTACCACATTTTTCGGACTGTGTGAAGCTATGCTTCAAATGCCCGTGGTAGATATCGTACAACAAACCCCATGAAAGTTCCTTTCATGCAATGTCGGGTTCAAGGGAGTCCTTAATCTTAAAATGATTAGAGCTGCTCTAACAATTTTCGATACATCTTCAACGTACAGTACATAACTTTACATATGTTTATTAATAATTAATAATCTCTAATTCTTTAAGATATTCTGAAGATGAATGAATTGTGTTCTACAAAATTTTAGTATCCAGTCTTTCTCGTACTGCGTTTTGCATTTACAACAACCAAACCAGTAGAAATTCATAGAGATGCTTCTTTAAGTGTAATTGACAAAATTGAGTATCGCATCACCGCACCCTGTTTAAATTACTATTTATATCTACATCGTTGGAAACAAAGCAATTCTTTTAGGTTAAGTGAAGGTGGAAAATTCAACATTTTTTTCCATTACCAATTTAATTTTATCTGGTCATTATTTATATACAGCTTTCCTTTTAAGATTTCTGCATTATTTCTGAATTGTAAATAATTAATAGCAAACAAATGACATGAGAGCTTTAAATAATGACGTTGGACTTAGAATGAATATAATACAGTTAAAATCATCAAATAGACTAATGAAATTAATGCATACGAGATATTTATGACTTATGACAACTTATGAGTACAAACTTGGCCAAAATGGTTTTTTATTTATTTATATTGTTATTTTTATTACAAATACTGTGATTAATAGGGATCGATGATAATAATATACCGAGACAAGCAATGGTATAAAAGAAAATAGTACATGTAGAAACACCTATATATACTAGTTGATGCTAGTAGGTTGATAGCAATAATAAGGAAACCCAATAGATCAATTAATAATATTTTACAGCAAAAATGGAATATTTATATTTTCTTTAAGTATTGTGATAATATTATGCCAAATGTGAACAGAGAATTTATTTTTTCTAACGGACGAATGTTCCAGAGTACGGAAATTTTTCTTAATGCAGAGAGTTTTTTATATGTCAGTTCATTTAATCCTTTCTTTCTTCATAGCGTTCTTTGACCGGAGGAGCCTCTCCCTTTTCCATAGCGCGGAAGTACTGTATGCTCCACAACAACAAATTCGGAGGTTGAGTCCGAATGGCTGCTTTGGTGTACACTTTTAGAATACCGGGCAATTTGGGAGGAATGATGATTTCATCCGCACATAATTTCTCCATTTGCGACTTTCGATTACTTTTGTCACCTTTTTCTATTAGGTCCTTGGAGGTTTTCCTCGAATCATCCGTGAATTTTGCTCCCTTGTGAGCTTGGGTTTTGCTCGATGCCTTGCTAGGAGCCTTGCTAGGAGTTTTTGAATTGGAACTCATTTTCGATATGTGAAGCGCAATATTATAATGAAACGAAAAGGGTCACTAGAAATCAAATTCTTCCTTGGGATTGGGGCAAAATTATCGTTTAATAAATTATTATTACAGCAACCTTGCTGCAGTCCTGCAGTTGAGCTACACTTCAATTTTAAATGAAATCTCATCTAGTAAATAACATAACCCGTTACTGGGGCTTCATAGATAAAAATAAATTGATTATGCAAAGATTGTCCTTCATTCATTTATAACTATTTACAAAAAGATGGTGATGCGAGAAAAAATAATTTGAAAATCAGAGAGACTGCTGTTCTTTCAACCTCATCTTTGTTTCACCTGCTCTTTTATTGAATAGAAATTGTGTCGAATATATAGTTTTGTATTTTCGTCGAACAAATTACATGATGGACAAAGCGTTTAGTGATTTTCGTTCAGGGTGGATAAAATCGAAAAATAATACAAATATAAGAAATTGTTTCGTAAGTATCTTATTTGTTGCTATTAATATGCTTAATTTAAGTAGGTAATTCCAAAGTATATTATGGTTGACTTAAATAAAAGTAAAATAACAAAGCAGGAATATAATTTTAGGAGAAGGAAATAAAACTTATTTCTCTCTGTGCCCTCGGACCTGCTTTGGTATGCCTTGTCTCATCTCTATTTGGATGGGACTGTAATTTGCTGCCGATTGGTATCATGGTTGTCTGTGTAGCCTACTCAATTAATGAAAAAGAAAAGGACATCGTTAATGAGCAAAGTTTCAACCATATTGCCGTTTGGGTCAGTTCTGTTCTTACAACATTTTCTTTATTTACCACTTTGACCACAAAAACAGCAAGTTATTCTATTCAAGTCTCAAGATTGAAGAACTAATTTTTCATCGCAGATTAGAAACAGCGTCCTTCTGAGCGCTTGGCTCCTGTCTGAAATAGTTCATTTTCTATGCGATGAAACCATTTTTGGAAATTTATGGCCACTTAATGTTCTCATTCTCTCGTATTTCATGGTAAAAAATGCTAATCATATTTGTTTTATTGTTTTGACCATGCCATGCATTGCATGCATCAACGAATGATTAATCTGCGTACTCAATTAAAGATCTACACGAAGGGAGTTTGTTTTAAATAATATTATATTCACGTGAACAACAAAAATCGTTACAGGTCTTGAAGTATTTGGCAATATACAGATTATACCTAAATCTATGGAAAGCGGTGGCCGTCTTTCTGCGTCAGTCGAAACTAACTGAATTATTTCTCAACAACGATAGCCAAACGTCTCAAGAACAAACGAAGTAATTTTATAAAATTCAGCATGCAGAATATATTATTTGTAATACATGGTAAAATGTTATCATCAAATATAAATGTGTATCTTTTATCCATTTTATGAGACAAACTAAATAGGTAGGTAGCAAAAATGTTTCTTTGCTTACTATTAATTATAATGTTCGAAAAGTAAAAAAATTATTTATTATTGTTTCCTTGATTTATGAAATCATCGACAGTTTTATGTAAAATTAAAGCAGAATCTGCCGTAATACGTCCTTTGAGCCCAATCTACATCTGCATAATCTGCAATTATATTTCGGTTATTTTACTCAAGGGCGTATCTAGGAATGAAATCGGGAGAGGGCACCAGCCAGCGATTGGTGAGGGGCACAAAAACGAATTGCCTTAGTCCCTTTTTCGGAATCTGGGGGGATCACCCTAGACTCTAGACTCTACGGCCCACAATAGATACTTACTACTAGTACGTGTTAGTGATTTTTTTATTAATGCAAAAATTATAATTTTCTATTCGAAGAAAAACTTAGGCTACACATTCGCATTCATTTGAAGAAGTTACTTACACGGTTTCTCAGCTCATTGTAAATTGTATGTAAAGCGAAATGATGGGTGAAAATGGGAATGGTAAGGTCCACAGTCCACACCCACCTTTCAGCCCTGGAATAATGTCAATGTATATGTCAATGTTCGCATATATTCCAATTAGCAAAATGAACCCGATGCACACATTACAATGGCGCGTATATTTTGCACCACGAAAAGTTATACTATTTTTTTGTTATTTTGGAGCCAAATTTTATACTTTTGGTTTGGTTTTTTGAAAATTCCAAAAAATATATCGTGTAAATTCAGAAAATTTGGGGAGAGGGGTGCCCGGACACCCGGTGACGACCCCTGGATACGTCCTTGACTAGCTTTATCCAGGAAAATACATGCTCCAGGAAACTACATAGTACATGCTAATTAATACATGTTACAAAATATATTATGTATCAAAATTGTTGTCGGATAAACAATTATTTTAAAAAACCACATCCTAATTACTAATTGCCAATTGCTAGATGATTTTAAGTTGAGACACACAAGTCTCAAAATTTTAGAAACTATTTTTAATCACAGATTAGAAACATCATTCAAACAGCTTGGCTAGCAATAAGTACGTACCTGAACGACAATAATTATTTCAGGTCATTCATATGTAATCGGCAATAAATACATGTTATTATTATCAAGAACGTACCGAGAAGGGGAGCATTGGGGCTTCCGCCAAATGTCGGAAAACAAATGCTAAAACAAGCAAATGTTTTTGCTCATAAAATATTATAAAGTAAATACATTTATTTTGAAAGCGTATTTTTTATTTATTCTTTTATGCGAAATTATTACATAATTGTGGCATAATAAAAGATTCGATATAAAATATAATATTTAAAAAATGTATTGAGAATAATGAGTACGATATAATTACTAGTACTTATAATACAGTGAGGTCTTTTATAAAAATGTTGATTGATACAAAAGTATCATCCGCTTGAAGAAAATTAAATTCCAAACTGTTTGGCTACCCAACCATTTACAGAAGATACACGGACTGCTAGCCTTCTCAGCTCATCATATGCAAAGAGAAGTAATGGAAATGGTAAGGCCAAAATCCACGATTCAATCCTGGAATAATGAAAGTGAATGTGTAGAAAGAAAACATGTCATTATGACATTGCTAATAATATATGCCAATCTATACTTTCTATACTCAATAATGAAAAATATTATATATATTAGGCAATTTACCTGATGGGTAAGAAATTGAGTACAAAATTTAATCTTGGAGTATAAATGAATGTACATGCCATAAGAAGCATTACTATCAAACCGAAATTCATTGACCAATTTCTGTAAAGAAAAGGAAATCAACAAATAAGCACCTCCATCACAAAAAGTATTTACATGTTGATAAAAACCAGAACAAATAAAAAATGTTCTCACTTCATTCCTTTTTGAAAAATGGACAATCGTCTTGTTTTGCAAGCTATTGCATTTGCGAATTGACAAAGAACAATTGCAATAAAGAAAGCGGTTTGTGCTTGAAATGCTAAATTCTTTCTGGAATCGTACGTCTGCAAAATGAAAACAATTTGCTTTTAAAACCGAAGTTTATATATTTTATTACACATTCTTACCATTGTATGGCAAAATTCAACACTGAATTCAGGTTATTTTTCAAATAGCAGGAAATATTTATTACTAAATTAATAATATTTTGAAGTATCTACTTAAATAAAATGTGACATTATCCGAAAACTATTTCGTAGCAAAATGAAAAGTTTTAATTTAATAAATAGGTATGTTACTAAATACCCATTCTTGTCCAAATGAATCCTGCAAATCGTTTATTGCGGTCGAATCGAATTGTGGCTGTACACCTATTATATCGCATGGTAGCCATCCATTGTAACCAAATGTGACAAAATAAGCAAAGAATCCAGCCGCAGTCTCAATGAAACCAATTTGTCCATACGAATAGAACAGAACTGATGACGTTATTAAGGTATCCTTATTTGGATCTCGAGGTGGCAATTTCATTATATCTGACTCTGCCGATTCGTAAGCTGAAAAAAAATCGTGATGCAATTTTTACTCACTAAGAAGAAAGAATTTTTCAAATCTTTTTGAAGCTCTACGCATTACTTACCCAAGCTGACTGAAGGACCAACATCTTCCGCCAGGGTGGTTAAGAGCATTGCGATTGTTCCCATTGGCAAAGGACACCGCAAGAAGATGAAAACCCAGTAGCAATACATTTCCGCAATATTGTCCGCCAGAGTGTAACGAAGTAACTTCTTGAGATTATCAAAGATCAGTCGACCCTGCTCAACACCTTCAACAATGGAAGAAAAATTGTCATCCAGTAGAATTATATCTGCTACTTCTTTTGCCACATCAGTTCCAGATATTCCCATTGCTATTCCCACATTTGCTTTCTTCAAGGCTGGCGAGTCATTTACCCCATCCCCTGTTACAGCAACAACGTGTCCCAATCTTTGAAACGATTCGACAATCAAAAATTTTTGTTCCGGACTCGTTCTTGCAAATACTATTTCTTCGTGGAACCTGAAAAAATATAATGATGTCATTCAAAATGCCACTGTATTTGTAATGCAGAACCAAGGGCATACCCAGGATTTCTCTGGGGGGGGATTACGACTTAATAAAATGGCTTTTAGGGGAGGCCCAGACATAACTGCAAAAAGCACCAAATGCCGCAAAGAATCCCTTTTTACCAGATTTGGTGACACGTACCCCCAGTTCCCCCTGGTACGTCCTTGATATCAAGTGAATATTTAATATAATGGCAGAATGGCACCATTTCAATTTAATATGCAATACTTACTGTAAAAAAGTGTCAATTTCTTGTTGGCTCATTTCATTTAATTGGGATCCAGTTATAACTGAACCTTTTCTTTCAGGGTGATAGTTTCTTAAAGGGAACACTTTTCGATTGATGTCCAATTCTGAGCTACCTATAATAAATGAACAAAAATTGTTACATAATGCTTTGCTTGTAAACATGTATTGTAAATAACAAGGGTGTATCTAATGTTTCGAGGGGTTTGAGGGCGGGCTTGGGCGCAAAAAGGAGCACATTTGCAGTCGGAATCTGGGGGGGGGGGGGGGAGGGGGGGGGGGGGCTCAAGCCCGGTGAGCCCAAGTGCAGTTACTACTTCCAGTCTTTGGTAGATACCACTCATCTTGACGTGTTATTCTACGTTTATTACCACAATTATTATCAACGATTCCTACTGTCCTTGCAATAGCCAGGGCTGTAACGGGGTTGTCCCCAGTCACCATTGCTACTTTAATTCCAGCAGAGCGACATTTGGAAATTGCGTCCACAACATTTGCTCGTGGTGGATCCAACATGGAAATCAAACCAACAAAGCGGAACCCCTCCGGCAAGCAAAAAGTCTCCTCTTCTTTGAATTTGTAGTCTCTGCTGTATTTATCTGCAGGAAGGTTGTAATCACAGAAACCTGAGAATAAAATTAGAAATGCTACATTTACTGCTGTTAATTTTGCATGTATTTAGGGAAAACATTTGAACTGCTACATTCTCTACCCAATGGTTTTCTCATTTTTTATGAAGAAATCAATTCAAAATCAGCACCCATTATATTATTATCATTAGTATTGTATGATTTACCAAAAATTCGTTCTCCTAAGGATCCCAGTTCATTACAAACTTGTTCGATTCTAATTTTCCATTTTTCATCCAGGCTATGTTCATCTTCTCCAATTAATACGGTGCTACACATTTCGAGGAGTTTTTCAGGAGCACCCTAGGTCAAGTGTTCATGACAAAATGATTAAAAATTTCATTTTTCAAATGTTAAATCTGTAATACATAGTATATTTATCTTTACAATATTTTAAATAAAAAGTATTTTATGTACCTTCATTGTTAATAAATAATTCGAATCGCTTTGGATATCAGCTTCACAATTAGAATGGATAGTTATTTGAAATTTATTTGCAGACTTGAAAGGAATTTCATAAACTTTTATGTAAGCATTTGTAAGAGCTTTAATATTCTTCCCGTATGTCATTTCCATACATTTTAGAATAGCTATCTCTGAACTGTCTCCATTTGCCTCTCGAATTGCTACTGGAATATTGTCTTGATTTTCTTTAAATTGAGCTCTGGTATTTAATACAGCTACTCTTGCTAAGGCTGAAAATCCTTTAGAATGTTCACTAACTTCTGAGACCTTATCGTTGCTGGTGGTATGATATAAGTCAGAGGTTGTGATTTTGTCGTTGAACCAGAAATGCGACACACTCATTTTATTTTCTGTCAAAGTTCCGGTTTTGTCTGTACAAATGACGGATGTGGAGCCCAAGGTTTCCAATGCATGTAAATGTTTAACGAGACAATTTTTGTCTGCCATTTTCTTAGCCGCTAAAGATAAAAGAACTGTCATGGTCACATTGAGGTTCTCAGGGACATTCCCCAAAACAATCCCAATGACGAAGAATAAAGCCTGCACCAAAGAGTAATTCATTGAAAGTCCCACACCAAAAAACACAAACCCGAAAAACAAGGAAATGTAGGTCATGTATTTTATAATTCTAGTCATTTCTTTGGCAATGGGGGTGTCTTCGCGTTTAATATTCGATGCTAAAGCAGCCAACCTTCCCATGAAAGTGTTGTCACCAACACGAATCACGATTCCCTTTCCATGACCTTGTGAAAAATGTTTTTTTACTCATTAGCATCTTCTATTCTATCTTTCTTTAATAAAGTGTACACTTACAAATAAAAGTATGTAGTACCTTCTACGATGCATGTGGAAAAGAAGGCCAGATTTTGAGTTTCTAGTGGATTTTTGTTTGTGTATAATGTGGAACGCTTCTGAGGTTCTGATTCACCGGTGAGGGAAGAATTGTCTACTTTCATTCCATGACATTCAATTAACCGAATGTCGGCTGGAACTTTATCACCATATTCTAATTGTACAAGGTCTCCGATCGCAAGCTCACTTGCCAAAACCTTTTCCGTTTTCCCGTCTCTCCAAATATTTGCAAAATGTGGAACGAGATTTTTGAAAGAGTCCATAATGCGGCTACTTTTGTATTCTTGGTAGTACGAGAAACTACCAGCAATAAGTACAACGACAAGTAGAGTTATCCCTGAATACAACTGTGGAAAATTTGCACAAGTTCGTTTAAAAAATTAGTTTAGAAAGTTACTGGTCCAGTGGTCCAACATTTGAAAATAATAATGATAACGTTATAGATAGAATGTTTTACATTTCCATGGTCTATGTCAGTTGTATAAAGATATTGACCCAAGTAAGACCCAATGCTAAGTAGGCCGCAAATCCATAATAAAAGGTTCAATCCCAGCAAAGTACTTTGCATGAATTTTTTCCATTCAGAAGATTTTTTCTCGCGAGAAAACACATTTGTTCCGAATTTGATTTGATTTTCTCCTGCTTGTATTTCAGATAATCCCTAAATATTTGAATAGAAAATTCTTTTTTAAAACAAAATGCTTAATTATTTGTAGTGTTTTACCTATAGGAATTGTTTCTTACATCTTTCAAATTTGTTTTGTATCTTTCCAAAAGAACATCCAAAGGAATTTTATGTTCATCTATTTCTGAACAATCTTGAAGGTTGAGATTCAGGTCTGCATCATCGACAACATCTGAAACCTAAAATGAACACTTACTATCTGTAGATAGATGAAAATTGTCAGATATTATTAATGTGACACTTTTGACCCAAACTAACCTCAATCTCATATGCAGCGTTTGTTTGACTCATCCTTTGTTTTATGAAGTGGCCTTCTCTAAATTCTCTCACACTGCACTGCACTGTTACTGGCCTACAACTTTTTCACAGAAAGTTAAAAACCAAGTAACTATTCTAACAAAATCAGCCCTGCGTTCACTAAAGAATCACTGTGGGACTTACTGAAAAATCTTTATAAACTTACTTCAATGAGGAAATGATGCATTGTGTGCTACCCGGTTGATGTATGTGTACCTAATTGTCCTTCCTCGTTTGGTTTGTAAGTATGAAATGTCATTTCTATTTAAATCGTCGCTTGGAAATGACAAAGGCAACCAATATCTCCTGAGTCATTGCCAATATCCATCAATTCGTTATTTCCAGTATCTAATGCAAATTTAATGATCACACGAAGAGGAAACACGAAGTGTCATATATCTCACTAATTATTCATCATCATTCTACAATATAAAAATAAATTATTCCGCATTTATGAATCCATCTTTGCCCAGGTCTAGGTCTAGGTATTGACACTTAATGAATACTAATCCATTACCATTGCATCTGATCTTCCGCTTTATTTATTTATAGTACCTACTTACAATCGCGGAAAGAGTAGTATGCATTTTATTAGTTTAGAAGTGTACAGTATACAAAGAGTATAAAAACGTAAATTGTTTTAAATCTTATTTAAAAAGATGCATTTAATTAAATTGGTGTGATGTGATGGTGGTATGAATTGCACGGAAATCAATCATGATTCAATCGGCAAGCTATTTATGTAATTGCAAAATATCATTTGCATTTTAAAACAACATAAACATGTGCAAAGGTCTATTGGTGCAATAGTTCTCTTTGTCTAATTATTGTGTAGCAATCACATTTGTTACAATGTTTCTCGAGCAACCAAAGTGCTATTACAGGTTGGTCATATATTGCGATACGACCAACCTGTAATAGCATTTTCGTTGCTCTAGTAACATTGATTTGTTAGTAAACAATAATTATCTTGTTTGTGTCAGGCCTACTTAGATTCTACAATTTTTACCCAGTCGAAATCTGACAAGGAAATAATCAAAGTGCATTTAATTTACAATAGTTTGAATTGCTTCAAAATATATTTTATTTCTCATCTTTCTCACATTCCAACCAATATCAACAACAATAGTATAGTACAAATTAATTAGGTACTCACACTTTCTTTGTTTCATAATAGTAATATATTTATCTTTCCTTTATAGTCTGTAAAATATAGTTAGTTTAATCTTTAATGTAGCAATATGTACGTTTTTACATTTATACAGCAAAATTATTTGCACATTCTAACAATAAACATTTTATGTCTTTCCTTTGTGGATTTAATAAATGATAAATCTCCATTTGCTCATCTCTTCAAATCATAATGTTGAGGAAGCAAAAATTGTACGAGAGCTTGCCATGTGTTATGAATGGGACTGATGAGTATTTTTTAGAGTGGTGAAGCTAAGGTCGATTTGCTTTAGATATAATGGTCAAAATTGCTTTTGAAGGTCTCAAACAAGTTGCGCTTGCAGTTACAACTTAAGTTATAGGGCGAGCAGAACATAAGTTGGTATTTGCCATTCCTATCTTGCCTTTTAGATAATAAAAGTAAGAGCATTATTGCGAAGAAATAATGTTAGCAAATTACCACACCTTCCTTGTGTGTTTTTAACAATCCGTACATTCATAATACCAAGAAGGACATAAGTAAAGGATGATTTATTATAATACGCGTGCACTTGTTTCTACGGTAGATAGTAAATAGTAATTAAAACGCAAATTGCCATTTGCATTAATATTTAATCTTATCTCATCTGCATAATGAAATGTAAAGTAACTCTACTCAACTGCAGTATCACACTCGTGTCGTACTGCATCCCATTGCTAAATTAATATTGCCGACTAGTATCACACAGTACAAACTGTTATGTTATCCTTAGTGGTAGTAGTAGTACATAGTATTAGTAGATTTTCTTACTTAGCCGGCCTAGCCCAATCCTCTTAACTTGAAAATATTAAATATATTGAACAATTCAGTCGAACCAACAGCGCATAACGAAAAAATCTCAAACACATTTTTTAGGATTATTGCGCACTTAATTTTGCTATTGTTAAGGTATGGTGTAGTTATATAGACTATAAGCAGCTATACTTACATTTAAACGTTGCCTTATGCGTACATTCACTCACCTAATCATTCAGTGTAATAAATGTTTCATATACAATACTTAGTAGTACATAATATACCTACGTATTCAACTTTAGTCCGTAGTAGTAATTAATGTATAATACATATTACGTGTATTTTAGTTCATTAAATGAATTCTGCACTGCCAAGAAAGAACATTAATTTGTTTATAGCCGCGCTTATTCCTATTAATTAAATGTAATTAATATGATAATTCAGATATATATTGGCATATTATTGGTATACGTAGGTGTATATTAGGATTAGGTCTGTATGCATACAACTAAGTAATAATCATTCAGCCTTTGTGTTTTTTTCGTCGCATTTATTGCGATACGAAGTATTGGTATATACAAGAGAAGTAATAAGTAGTGGTAGTCTGTTTACAATTTGTAGACAAATAATAAAACCTATAAAGACCTACTCACAGAATAGTAATAAAAATTCAAATGCATGTCTACTTATATATTCCTTTCTAGTGCTAGAACCGTAAATTGCACATTCTAAATGGTATTTAGTTTAAAAAACTCTGCTAAGACTGCGTTCAATTTTATGATTGCCTCGTAATTACAGTTAATTTGTCTTTTCGTGTATTGTTAATTTATTACATGATGCAAAAATGTCTTTATAATTGTTCTTGCAGATTCTAAAGCAGCTCCTGTATCTTAATTAAGTCATAGCCATTGAATGGATCGCTTTGATAGCAGCTTATAACATTTCGCCCTAAAATCCTCTGAAAGTTCTTGGAATGAAGCCCACAGGAAACATAAAAAGTTACAACTGAAAGTCATCTCATCAGTGGCATAAACTCTGCTTACCACCACATGCAATTTACAATGGTAAATGTACTATCAGTTCGTACCATAATGTACCTCAAGTGCCATTGTCAACTCCATTTATTTAATTACTTCTAAGGACTTAGGCACTCGCTTAGAAAAGTGCTTTCGATTAGCTTACATGACAGAACAGTCACGATGCTGCGTTGGATTTCGTAGCTGTAACAAATGATTATAAAACAAAAACGTCAAAAACATGGCTATGTTTATGATTACAGGCGTATATCACATCCCAATACAATTGTACAGTTACAACAGTTAATATTTCATAGCTGAAGGTGTTTAAAAACAATTCATGTTGCTTGTTAATGCACAGCTATCAAAAATTATTCAAGTAATTGCGTAATTAGGTGAAGAACTTAAACTAGCACAGATTCTTATTACACTTTTACTCTTAGAATCGCTAATGTTATAAGATATGGGATGTAATTGCATTAAGCAAAGTAAGAAACAAAGCTGGAACTAAGCAGTAGGTTTTGTTTGTGCATAAGAGCTGTTTGCGTGAACGCTGAAGATAATTAGAGATCAGCCAAGTGGAATGTAATCTTGTAATACCTACACACACTACCAAGAAATCTAGAGTTAGCCTGGCAACCAAAAAGTCTTATCCTGAGAAAGACGGTTGCCAGGCTAACTCTAGATTTCTTGCACACTACACTAGTGTGAATACAGATAATGGAAGTATACGGAATAGTAAATAACATTTGAGTCATAAGCTCATTAGACGTGTACTTCAGTGTGGAATGCACATTAGGATGATGAAGATGATGGTTTGTGGTGGTAAACAATCAATCTCGTTGTATTCAGTTTTAGACAAATGTTCCTGTGTTCGTCTACCGTAATGTCTATAAATCTGTTTAGCTTATATTTTATAGTCTGTGGGGTTATAAATTTTCTTCTGAGTCATCAGGTATTTTATCTTGAACGAAATTTTCCGGTATGTCAGTGTAAGTGTATTTTTTGTCATTGCTGGATCTTTCTTCCGCTGTGGTCGTTCCGGTTTCATAAGGATACAGTTCTTCTTGGTAGCAACAAACAAGTCCTTTTGGACAGTCCGTCTAAAAAAAATTTTAAAAAAAACCATTGTAAATTTTTGGTAATTGCACACAACATAATAGGTGATTTATTATGTCACTAAACAATAACAGCGTAGTATTTATTATGTAGAAAATGTTTGACGATATGATCGTGCGAATGTTTGTAATGCGGTCAATGCGGGGGAGCTTTGTGTAAGAAGTACTTTTTGTGTACAGATTCACAACAACTTAGTTTGCATTTATTCAAACGATTAAATAACAAAATGCTTTGTCTTTAGTTTGTAATGTCGAGGTAAACATAACTGTTTCATTACCACGATGTAATTTCCATTCTTTGTATGCAAATAGAAACCTAATTATCCACTGTAGTGGCTCTTTCGCCTTACCGCTTAGCAAGAGTCGTACAAATATCCTATGCAGCCTACACTATTGATATTGATGCTTATAGGAATCTTAATCATAACTACTTATATATGTTTTTGATTGCATATTATAAATACTATCTCTCTGTATTGTGTGAGCACATGTTACACACACTTGCCTACAACAGAGTCCTTTTATGATTGAATCTGTGATGCTATACAAATTATTTTACACAATAAATGAACTTTGTTAAGTCAATATGGAAATACTGAGACTTACAAGTTGTTTTCTTCACCCTGCAAGAAATATCTTATACTAATGAATGAAAAATTCACGAATTTCTGATTACATAATCAATAGCTGTAATTCTTGGTGTAAAGTGTAGAGCAACAAGATTTATTAAAAGAGTGGAACAGATATCCTATAAATTGTATTACAATATAACGCTAACCATAAAATTAGAGATAACTTCAGTACATTAAGTAATTTAATGTGACCTTACAAAAAAACTGAGATAGAAGCTTAAGCCAGGAGGCTTTATTTTAATGGTCATAGTCATGTGTAGTCGTAGTACTACCGTCTTGAATAATAAAAACTATCTCTATCATCATTTATCTCCATGTGAGATGTATTTAAGGATACCTCGCAGATTAAAGTAAACGATAAACCTTATAAGTGCCATAATGGATTTCGTTCTAATTTTATGGGTCATGGCGAATCTCAATCTCATAAGAAGTACTTAGGTATATAACATAGCTGTGCTTGTACGTGCAAATTATAAATTCTATTTAAATTGCTATATTTATATAGAACTCATAGTCTGCACTTCTTTTAAATGCACACACGTTTTGAATGCGGTCATCTGATACATTTGCTTTATTAGATCTTGGATGCTATTACAATTATGTGTATTTTTCTACATTCCAGTTAGGTGTATTTCATTTCATTTTATTTCTGACTCAAAAAACCGAGTTTGACAATAAAGGCGCAGTAGTAAATAGCAAAGGATTAAATTACTGATTATCTTTTGCGAATGGATTTATAATCCAAATTATAAATCTGTTTTATGTTAAGTGTAGGAGTGTAAAGAAACTTACCTTCTCCATTTTACTGCATGGCACAATGTTATGGATGACCCAGAGAGCCAAAGGTGTCCTACACGTTTCTTGGCATCCTGCCGTTTTCACTTGAGCTGTCACGTTTTTGTACATTGCTATTTAAAGTTATCAGATAAATAATCCCTGATTAGTTTGATTGGATGCTTATTATTAATGATCCTCAGATTACCACTCACAGTTAACATAAGTAATATTGCCGAATCCAAATATAACCATCCCAACATCACTCACTCAGTTCAACCTCTGCACAATTTGCTGATCCTCGTCTCAAGTGAATCAGTCATGACATAAAAACATTCACACTGCGTCCTCATGCAAATAGGCGTCTATATTTATTATTAATTGTATTTATTGATGAGCACTCACCAGTCACCAAAATGAAATTAAATAGAGGCGAGGGATAAATCAACATAAATAATTTGGCATTTCAAATTATTTAGTCATGCATTGTAATACAAAGAGACACAAATTTTAAGCTTCCACGAAGTTATATTAGGATGAGCAAAAAGGCACGTTATAATATGCATTATTCCTACTTAATCTCTCACACTTGCCTATGTATTAAATCGGCATTACTCCTACTCTGTCCTGTGTCTCAAAAAATAATTTGTTAGTTTCAAAGTTTCTGTGTTATGGGTTTTCCAACACGCTGATTTCCGTTAGATTTATGACTTTGAATGTAGTTGCACGCCCACATTTCAGACCGAATCTCAATTTGCAAATTCCATATTTGAAATCAGCGTATCCGAAATCCCCTAAACACCGAAACATATTTGAAACCATCAAATTATTTTTTGAGACACAAAAGAGACGAGGACGAATTCCAATTTAATACATAAACAATTAAGCGTGTTAAGCAGAGTAGGAATAATACACGTAGCGTGACTTTCTGCTCGTCCCGTAGATTTATTTACGAGCTAAAACTACAAAAATTACAATTGATTGGACAAAAGCATATTATTATTTCGTAATTGTTTTAAAGCATTCTTAAGCTTGCGATGATGATGTACAGTAGATAATACCAAAGCAGATAGAACCTTAATAATAATAATGCGGTTTACATGGTTTGCTTTGTTTTTGTAGCTTGCTTTGTTAGTCATTACCTATAACATCATCCAAGTCGAATTTGAGTGTAGCAAGAGCATGGAAAAAGTTAATCTCCAGCTCTTCATTACTTCTGAGACAATTTATCGAAGAAATGATGCCGAGAGTGAGAATGAGAGCTGCAGCAGTTTTCG
>JABASD010003102.1:0-21961 GCA_019776165.1 Pogonognathellus flavescens
AGTAGGAGGAATGCATTGTCGTCCTGCTGAACCTCTACCCAAGGTATTGAAAAATATGATTTGAAGGATGTGCATATCAAACTTATATTTACTGTATTATGTAAAATATTAAAAATTTCTTGTGATTCACGTAATACAAAATAATGACACCATACACAAGTATTTTATATTTGCATGCACTTTATAGGAGCTGGACGAATTTTTAACTGGCTCTGGAAAAGACGGGTTTATATATTTCAGTATGGGTTCCGTCCTAAAAGCGGATTCGATGCCTGAAGCCTACAGAAAAATATTTGTGAATGCGTTTTCAAAGTTGAAGCAAAGGGTGCTTTGGAAATGGGAGACAGAACACATGGACGATCTTCCAAAAAATGTTAAGTTGAGCAAATGGGTTCCTCAACAAGATGTGTTAGGACATCCGAATATTAAAATGTTTATTACACACGGAGGCCTAGGAAGTACGGTTGAAACAATTTACCACGGAGTACCTCTAATTGGACTCCCTATGTTTGGTGATCAAGATTCGAACATGGAACAATGCGAGAAAAATGGATTTGCTGTAACCCTTGAATTCGGAGAGCTAAGTGAACAAAATATCATCAATGCCGTGAATAAAATACTCAATGATCCCAAGTACGTCACAGTTTATATTTATAAAAATCGATTCACTTTTTAAACCCCGTTGAAACAAATAATATTGTTACGATGTATCCAAAATTGTTACTACTATACTATTGAAAGATTTTTACAAAGTGGAATAATTTTTAGGTACAATCAGCGTGCCAAAGAGCTTTCATCAATTTATCGTGACAGACCGCAAAAACCATTGGAGACAGCTTTGTATTGGTCGGAGTATGTGATGAAACATAAAGGAGCAGCTCATCTTCGCTCCCCGGCTAGAGATTTAAATTGGGCACAGTATAATTCGATTGACGTAATGGCTTTTGTAATTAGTGTTATTTCAATTGCATTGTACTTAACTTTCATTACATTAAAGTTTATATTCAGGAAATGTTGTAGTTTGGGTAAAAATGTTCCGCCTAAGAAGAAAGACAATTAAACAAAACATATTTTTCGTCCCATTAGATTATAACTATGTATACTACAGAAATTGTAATAGTCTATTTTTGCTGTTGTGCTTCCCAAAAACTATTTTGTTAAGTCTTGCCCCCAGCCCACCAAAACCCAAATAGGAATATAGTATTGTACAAATGTAAAGTTCAGAGAATAAAAGTGCCTCGCCACTAAAAATTCCTATGTATTAATTTTGTTACCACATCAAGCAAATCATTGCTTGGCATAACTTGCTCAAATACCCAACACATGACGTTATAATATGATTATCCGACAAAAGCCTCAATATATTTATAAATATGTTGAAAAATGACATTATCAAGTTGTCTCATAAATGAGACAATTTGATAATGTCTTTTAATTGGCTGCTGATTGCAACAATGTGATTTATATAATAAAATTTCACCAAAATAAGCTGCAAATTATGATGTAATAAAACATTACATATAGATAAACATAACTAATGACTAAACATAACTAATGACTTAATAAATAATTATTAAAAAATCATTTTGACTGTTTCTGCCATTATTATCTTTGATCAAGTGTAATATTAAATCACGTCCTTTGTTTCACAATCTCATTAAATCCAGAAAAATTTGCGAAATTTAATTACAATTAGTCATTGTGCAAATAAATGACAGTTTTCTAATCCAACCATTTTAAAGTTACATTGGAAATGAACATGACATAAGAATGTCATTTTTTTTATAAACTATTCTGAAAGCGTAAATGTTTTGATTTTACGTAATAGAAAATTGACACATCATGTTGACTGCTCTGGTTTTTCTTTAAGCAGTTTCATTAATAATTATTTATTTAACAGTACTTGGGAAAGATGGGAAAGGAATGTGCATATTATGTACAATAAATATGAATTCTTAACATTGAGACATAATCTACTTTATAATTTAATTGATGTGGAAGTATCAGGCAGCTTATAAGACAAAGACTGTTAATATTTATATTCAAGTAGTTTTAAACTACTTTAATGTTAACTACTAGTTTAAAGCGCCAGCCAGTCTAACACGAAATTTTAAAAAGGAAAATAAAATAAATTCGCGATAGTTTTTCTCATGGAATAAGTAAAGTCCTTTGACTGTTTGTCTATTTTACATAGTAACCTTTCAGACGACAACGGTTACTCTACGGCTCACCATGTATTAAAACATCCATTGTTTGATTAAAGTAGGAGTATAGGGTACGCTTTGAAATACGGGGAAAACCGAAGCCGCAAGTACGAAGTTTACGAAAAGTTTACTTGGTTCTATGTTCTGAACTATTGACTACTTTCGTGTGGAAACCAGCCACAAATAAAGGGTCGTAATAATTTATATTTGTTTAGCTTTGACCAGGGTGGCAGATTTTCCCACTTTTAATGAAGTTGGAATAAAAATAATAAACTTTGTAGATATTTAAAGTAAATTATATGAAATGAATCAAATAATCCCATAACTCTGTATATGTTTTAACGGATAATAATTTAATGTGAAATAAAATTCTCTCGCGCTCAGCGTTTTGTAGCCATAAAAAAGGCTAAATTAATTTTGTAATAATGTCAGTAGCATAATAACAATCTATTGCATTATAGCTAAATAATTGATATGAATATTTGTTGTTGGCTTATACATCTATTATTATAAACATAGCGAGGGTGATCATGCAAAACCGACTAAGCCACATTACTCAGCCACGAACAGGCTATCCCACATTGCTCATTTAGCCATAAACCGGCTATCTCAAATTTGCTCTAATGCACAAACCAGCTAAGCCACAAGTAGCAAAATGTTCAGTACAAGCAATAACGTTCATTTTATTTTTATTTTCGATCAAAATGAAATACGTTATTTTTAACACCGACCAACTGGTATACTTAATTAATGAAAATAGCCAAATTAATGCAATATGTTTCAACGCAAAATTGACGTGCTTCCAGAAGGCAGAGAGTTCTGAAAATTTTACAGACTATGTTAAAAAANAGTTCTGAAAATTTCACAGACTATGTTAAAAAAAGCGCTCTTTCTTAGGACATAAAAATCTCAATTTGCTCAAAATGTGGTTTAGCCGGTTTTGGTACTGTGAGCATTTTGAGATAGCTTGGCTGTGGCTGAATGAGCAATGTGGGATAGCCTGTTCGTGGCTAAATGAGCAATATGGGATAGCCTGTTCGTGGCTGAATGAGCAATGTGGCTTAGTCGGTTTTGCATGATCACCCTCGATAATATATTACAAATAGTATTCAAGAACTGAAAGCATTTTAAAAATTGTTTAAATAGTTTCCCATAAAAATGATTACTATAAGTTTGCTTTTTGGTTTTGAGAACAATAACTTGCAATTTGACTGTCGATCAAGAAGATATAGAACAGTTTCTGACTCATACCTAGGTAGTGTAGATGGTTCACGTCAAATATCCGTTGACTTGAAATTGACAGATTTGAGAAGTTATATGTATTTAACGTTTCGTTTGGATTATACGAAATAATAAATTATAACTGAATTTGTCCGAACTTCTTATGCGTAACATGTGCAATTGTGCATCTTACGCTACTTTATTACATCCGTTTTGCATGATTTATTTAAAATGGAAATTCGGTCTCCAATTATTCACGAGGCCTAGCTGACAGCATGTTTATTTGCTTTTCCATTAAATGTAAGTGGGTTTTATAGGTGCTCTGCTTAAATTGACTATGACATTGAGTTTTGTATTTCTTCAAGCTAAAAGGCTTAACATGAGGCAGTTTAAATTGAATAAAATATTACGTTAAAATGTAAAAATCATGTGGTTATATATAAGCTTTATACGCAATTTACCATACAATCGATTAACAAAATGAATGATAACAACCATGCATTTTAAGAGGATAATCTGTACGAGAACGAGAACAAGACAGTACGATGGCAGGGTACCCTTTCCCATAGTGTCTGAGAACCTAAACTTTGAGACATTTTCAGCGAACAAGCCATAAATTTAGACTTTCCCCTTTTTCAATCTGAGAAAAGCACAGAAATTTTTCCAGAATGCTAAAATATGCAAAAAAGTCTCGCGAGATTGATTTTTGGGTAAATTATCCTGAAATATTTTGCAGTATTATCTTGTAGCAAGTTTAAAATAACGACTTCCCACAGGAGTAGAGTCCGCTATATAATACTTTATTTTCTGAGTCGTAATATTAAGCGCGAAAATAAACAAAGGCAATTAGAAGTGTGTAAATAGACTGTAAATTTGTTATTTTATTATTAACGAAATCCAGGGTAATATTGCCCGTCAACTGTCATTTTAATAATGCACTGGATTTTCGTTAAACCGATATCCCGTTTGAAGCTTTATGTTTTGATACTTATTATTTGTTCAGTTGATAATTGATGATTTCCCAACCGCAGAAGTTTTCACATCATCAATGACAGAGTGCAGAGTAAAATGACATAAAATATTTCTAAAAGATATATACTCTGGATGTAATAACATACAAAGTCAGTACACATTTACGTCACAAACAATTATCAATATCAATTTGACTTCCGCATAATTTCAATTTAGCCTTACTCTTTCACAGAAATACAAGCACAATTTGAATTAGCTTAATAAAATGTGGTCTACGAATGAGTATACCATATAAAGTTTACTGCTTATTATGATAGTACTACTTATTTGCAATTCTTGAAATTATTAAAACTTAACGTTTTTTGTAAGCTTTTTTATCAGCAACCTTTTATATTTACATTCCCCATGTTAGCTTTTTTCTATTTAGTCTAAATTTTTAATGAACTGTGAAAAAATTGTTACAGAAATAACGTTTAATATTTTTTAGATTTCAACAAAAGTAGAAAAACAGACGTAACACATTTAATTTATTCAATCACACTAACATTTAGGCTAAACGAAATTTACTTACTATGTTTTCGAAAGCATCTTTAAGGTTACTCTGCATTCACAATAAAATGGCCACATTTTACCCATTTGTTCCGTTCCAAGTAGACAATAGAGGTAATAAGCTTTCGCAGCTCTCTAACAAAAAACGACTGTTCCTGTATAAATCAGCAGTGGTGTTTAATTTTGCACATTTGATATTTCATTTCTACACATTTCGTAATGCTTACAAATCGTGTGTGATTTCAACCACCGAAAAACTGTTTCATTTCTTTTGGGCTGTGATGAGTGCCTACGGAGCTATTTTTCACTTTGTTAATTTTACAACCAAATATAAAGCACCGAGTTACATTCACAGAACTATGGTTTTTTGGAAACATTTATCGAGTAAGTATTATTATTATTTTTTACTATAAATTGTCGTCAAATATCAAATATAGTTTAATAATGATCGTTCTATATCATCTCATTTGTCAACGTAATGATATTTTAACGAATTTTCGATGTTATATTTACAAAAAGAAGTTTTCTTTTCACAAACTAAATTATTTGCCAAAACTACTACGATTGTTGATATTATAACTATTGAATTTCAACATTTATTCAGAGAAAGATGAGCAATTTGCACATTAGGTATCCAAGATAAATATAAATTCAATACCTACACATTTATACAAGTAGATTAGATTTCTGGATATTTTGTCTTGTTAGTGGACTAGTTAGTACGTGATACGTTTAAACATTCCACATAAAGATACGATCGGATATTAACACGTCTGACGTCTAAATATTTTAATTTCAGAAAAATGGAGAATCGACGAAAGTGAGAAACTGGAGGAGTACTCATACCTTCTGTTGTGGGTGTATCCGATAATTTATTTGTCACCTTTTGCATTTATGATTAATTTTCTAAAGGCTCCATTACAGTCTCGATATCCCTACAGCTACATTAAGCCTTTTTTAGGATCATATGGAACATATGCATTACCTATTTTTGCAATAATTGAGACATTTCACTGGTTAAACACAATGATACCAAGTTCCTTTTGCTACACTAATTTGATGGGGGTGGTCTACGCTTTGATATTTTGGTTGAGGCATTTGAAGTAAGCACCATGAATTAATATTCATACATAATCAGTAATAATCCGCATCAATAATTGTTAATCACATATTAAAGACTATTTTTAATTATGTGCTCCTTGAAGATTTAATTTTGTCAATTGAATTTTACAGAGAATTAATTATAAATGAAGGTGCTTCCGTTTTGGATGTGATTGCGTGCTACAAACCCATACAGCTAATAATGACCGATTTTAATAACATTTACGGTTCATTTCTGATGCCCGCATTTTTGTTTACGGTTCTAATTTCCGATACAGTCTTAGCCTATGTGAGTATTGCAATGTATTCCAAAATGCCTATGAGCAGTTACATAATTTTTCCGATTAGAACTTTTTCCTTAAATTTGGTTTTGTTTGTGCTATTTCGGAAGTTTTCGCTTTTGCATTCTTTGTCATCCGAAATTATCGAAGAATTTTCACTCAAGAAGAAAAGCAAACTATTAGACCGATTTTGCAAATCCTTGACTTCAATTAAAATGAATATTGGAATACTCTTCTTTATAAAGACATTAACAATGTTTGCTTTTTACAATGCAGTCATTGATAACGTAGTTTTGCTACTTACAACTCTGTAATAATCAACACGTGAAACTGTCGGAAACAACACATGTAAGAAAACACTATAATTAGGAAAAATAATACAACATACGTTAAAAAAATTAATTATAAATTAAAGTATGTGCAAACAGTTAAGTTAGGCAATTATTGCTTACTGGCATATATTTAAGCAAATAGTCACGGATCGCCGTTTCGAAGAAAATTTATCGTGTACAGTCTACGGGCCGCGAGACTTGACAAACATGAATTAAACGCACATAAGGATTGTACACACTTAGAATTATTTGAAATTGAAACTCGGTCACCTCTTACATATGCGCCTCATTATAAGCAAATGTATTTGGTTTTCAATTAAAGTTAAATGACTTAATGATTACATATTTAAATTGAATTCCAAATTATACTTCAATTTTATTTGCGACCCAACCAATCAACCACTGAAAATGTCAGATATAATAACGACACATAATAATTTCCATTCTGTTGGCTTATAATGAAATATTTATCGGGTAAACAATTGATTTATTTAATCTGTCAAGAAATATACTCATCATTGTTTGTTTGGACAACTTAATCGGTATATTGGTCATGTACATATGTATTATACTTTCACTAGGGGGCCTTGCTTAGTGATTAGGACATCCACAAACTCTGAAAGTTTTACAAAGAGCAGAATATTCATTTCCAACACTTTGATATTGAATTGAATCTTAAATATAGCAAAATGTTTCGAGTTATCCCAATCTAAAATCAAGCTGTACAGATTCCAAAGAAGGTTTGCCTCGACCTTGCCGACTTTTAGGTCAACCCTGGTGAAAGCGTAAAGGAAAAAAATTGAATTATATAACTAAATAAAAGACACACAAACATGCAGTATATATTTTTAATATTATAATGAAATAAAATGATAAACTAAGTTTGCTTCGAAATTATTGCTTTTGCATAATCAAATCTCAACGTGTTATCCATTTGTTCGGTTCTGTGTTGACAAAAATGGACTTCGCGAGATTTCTACGAGAAATCACAAAATTTTGTGGAAAGCAGCTCTAGTTTTCTGTGCTGTATATTTATCGTTCTTATTGACCACATTTTACTTTGCATACCAATCATCGAATATTTCAGCAACAGGAAAATTATTGCATTTCTTTTGGGTTACGATGGCCGCTTATGGAGGAGTTTTCCACATAACTTACATAACAACAAAATACACCACACCGACGTTTTACAATGGATCAATGCAATTATGGAATCATTTAACAGGTACATGGAGATTTATAAAATTTTATTTTAAATATTATTTGATAATATGATTTAATATTTGTATTGATACAATATAATATAATTATAATATTTATATTATACATTTAATTTTAAAACTTACGTAGCAACTGACACATAATTTGTTGCCTTTACTCAGATAAATGGAAAATGTCCTGTAACAAAAACCTCGACGAATGTACTTGCGTTCTTTTGTTGACTTTCCCACTGGAACCATTTTACGCGTTTGTTTGTGTTGCAATTTTTCTGTTGGATCCAAACATGTCTCGATATCCTTACCGATACATCAAACCGTACTTGGGATCGTTTGCCAAATACACAATTCCAGTTTTTTGTGTAGTAGAATATTTTCACTGGCAAAATATATTCATCCCGGTTTGTTTTTGCTGCAATAATTTGTGCTGCATCGGATATGGGTTAATATTCTGGCTGGAACATTTCAGGTGGGTATGATATGCGTGTATAATAAAAATGAGTAGGATTGGTAACTATCTTTCAGTTTTAAATGAGTCCCAGATATGTAGCCACTAGAGCATTTTTTGGGTCGACATTTTGCAATCCAACCCAATTCGGCCCGCCAATCTTCTCAGCCTAACCCAACCCAAAACCCGATGACGTCAAGAAGTCTCCAACCCGAACCCAACCCATACTCAAAAATAGATTTTGCTTGTATAGACGTACTAAATCAACCTAATGAAACTATGAATTTTAAAAAAAGGTATGAAAGTATCAATTCCTGTCGATAATATTCAGGTGTGTTCCGTTTGCTGGCTTCAGAATGCTATTAAACCACGTGGCGCATCTGTAGCGCATAGTATGAATTCGTTTGGTACTTAAGTTGCAAAATAAAGGTTCACATCTTGCAACCCAACGTCACCCAGCATAAAATTTTCTCAACCTAACCCAACCCAAAACTTTCTCAACCCCCCCGCGATAAAGAATCCTTTCAAAACATTTATTGCATGCGAAAACCTACCTGCATGCAACAGAAGTTTGACTAGTTACAAGAAATGATAGAAGGGTTGTTTCAGGTGAAAGTTTATGGCCGTCACCCGTGGCGGCCTAAACGTCAGATCTGACTGTATGGCCGCAACTGGTGGTTACATACCTGGGACTGTCCGTCTATTTCTCGATAAATTGTATACAAGTACAGGGATGAAACGAATTAATAAATATTATTAGGGGCGAAGTTTAAATAAATTTCACATTTGTGATCTCGCAGATTTTTCTTTACGTAATAGTTATGCTTAAATTGTATTACGTTTTTACAGAAAAATTGTGAACGAAGAAAGAAGTTTGGTAGGAGACGTCTGGGAATGCTACAAAGGATTGGAATTAATCATGGCAGAATCAAATCGACTGAATGTGTTTATGTATCCCGCTTTTCTTTTTATTGTTCTAGTCGCAGACACTGTGATGTTGTATGTGTGTATTGCCATGTACTCCATATTGCCATTTACTGCTTATTGTTTTTTTGTTGTTTTTGCAGTAATAATTAATCTTGTATTGATTGTACTGTTCAAGACAACCAGTCTAATGAAAAGTCTCTCAACAGATATAATTCAATGTCGTTTAAATCCCCAAAGAAAAAACAAAAAATTGAATCTAGTTCGAAAATCTTTATATTCCCTGAAGGTGAACGCTGGGATTTTCTTTTACTTCCAGTCAAGCACCGTGTTTACTTTTTATAACTCTCTCATTGACAATCTTGTATTGTTATTAACAACATTATAGGACAGAATTTTATTCTAACTTTGTATTGTTCATTTATAATCATTCTAATTCTGGGGCATGTTGTATTCTTATGTTACGGTATCAAAATTATCAAACATCCACATTTAATATGTACACAAAACAATATATTATTGCTATACTAAAGCAAATATACCCTCTCGGTACGTCTTTGTCTACCGCTTATTTTTAAAATAAATTAAAGAGAAAATAATATTACATACATCATATTAATTCTAAATTACATACAACATTAAACATTCTCACATAACTCTAAAAATAACATAATGTCTTAATAATTGCGGAAGACTAAACAGTTTTTAGTGAAGTTTAATAAAGTTAAAGGAGTTTTTGAATTAAAAGAGATAATGAACCCAGTGTTGTAAAATCAGCATTTCGCTTCATCTTCACTTTCAAGTTCACGCTAAAGTTATAAACAACTTTAACAACTCGTTCGATTGTAATTAACACACACAGTGAAATCATATTGAATATAATATGGCTATATTATTATTTCGATAATTTGTTGTTTAAAATATACGCAGCAAACGTTCTGTCAAACGCCAATGGTATGATACAATAGGCTGTATGGGCCTAATAACAATGCACAAATCGTTTGAAAACAACAGTTGGTAATCAGTTGATGATAGTAAACAAATGTTCAATAACATGAACAGATTTGTATCTTAAAGCCGTTTTGTAATGGTTTATTCCACTATTTATTCCATAATTTTCCATAATGTCACAATAAGTGTATTTATTATTGTTAGATGTCACTCACAAACGATCAAGCCATCATAATGATACTATTGATGAAAGAAATTTATCACAAATAATAAATCGTAGTAAGTTGTAAATCAGTTCCCTGGGTAGACTAACGTGTAGTTTGTACGATGAGTGTAAACTACGCGGTATTATTGCTCGGTAAATTTCCAATCCATTGTACAAGAGAGGTAAGTCATGTAGGAGCGTAGAGCAGTTTCGATTTTCAGCAACGTTTTTCTATTAAATTCAGACAGTACAGCCTATACTATTATTTCCAAAAATTGCCGTTTCAAATATACACAGCAATCGGTGTATCAAACGCCGATGATGTTAAGGGTTTCATGAAATTATTCTAAATACTATTATTCTACTAAGACTTGGGCCACACTTTGCGGCATCTGGATCGCTTTCAAAATGAATGGAACACCGTTTGATATCATAAACGGATGTCATGTAGCCAATAATACTCACTTGTGTTTTTGCAACTCAAACTTATGCAACACACATACTGTATTTATGAGACACTTCTATGATTCCTATGTGGGGCCATAATTTAACCTTCAGGCCATTTAAATATTTTATTAAAATTGCAAGGATAATTTGTATTTAAAATATAAACTCTCGTGGAATTAACGACACCCCAGTGGGGCATAATTAGGATACTTTTCACAGAAAACAATGCACGAAAATGTATAATAAAATTAATGATGACATTCGCGCTTAATGTTAAGTATTGGCACCTCGGACGCGCTCACGGTGTACCTTTTCAGCTGCTTCAACTAACTGGAAGCATCGATATAAAGCAAGTTGCTGCTTATCAAAGAAATATGACTGATTTATTTTGGAAATCCATGAAGCAATGTGAAAAATTTGCATCCTCAACTTTGCAACTATTTTTTGATTGTGAAAATTGAAAGAGATAAACTTGTACCTTCAAGAGATAATTCCATACGCGGGCAAATTGTCATAAATCTTTAAAATTGCATTATTATTAAATGCTAATTGACAATGAATATTTTTTAGTATTTCATAGTAAATTTTATTTAAATAGCGCTAATTAATTCGTAAACAAAGCTGCTGACAGACCGTGAACAATTTTTAGCAGATACTTGATTTTATTTGACAGGTCTTTCATAATAGGTCATTTTTTAGTTCACTATTCACTGTTTTTGGAATCATCCAAAAATTAAATTAAACTTAAAGTGTTAATGTGAAGTTGTAAATATCATTGTTGGGCACTAGTTCCATTTTTTTACTTGAAAATGACTTCCAACAAAATTCTTGTTTCCATTGTAATACCTAATGTATAAATGAGTTATTTAAAATTTATTTATATGTTACCAGTTATTTAAAGTTATTTATAAGTTACCAGTTATTTAAAGTTTATTTATCAGTTTCCAGTTATGTAAATATATTTATAAGTTATCAATTATTTAAAGTTAATTATAAGTTACCAGTTATTTAAAGTTTTTATAAGTTACCAGTTATTTAAAGTTAATTATAAGTTACCAGTTATTTAAATATATTTATAAGTTATCAATTATTTAGAGTTAATTACAATTTACCAGATATTTAAAGTTGATTATAAGTTATCAGGTATTTAAAGTTAAGTATAAGTTACCAGTTATTATTTAAAGTTAATTATAAGTTACCAGTTATTTAAAGTTTATTTATAAGTTGCCAGTTATTTAAAGTTTTTTTATAAGTTATCATTTATTTAAAGTTTATTTACAAGTTACAAGTTATTTAAATATATTTATAAGTTATCAGTTATTTAAAGTTATTTATAAGTTACCACTTAATTAAAGTTAATTATAACTTACCACGTATTTAAATTTAACATATAAGTTACATGACACAAATTTTGAGATGCTTTGAACTTTATGCTTCATGAAATTGTCAAAAAGATGATCCGGGCGGGATATCTATACATATATCCGAGCAAATTTAAAACGAATTATAATTGAAATGAAAATGATGGTGGGATGAATAGTTTATGCGAGGTTTTAATATTGACCTTAATTTTGAGATTTTCTGACGGTGGGTTCAAATTTCGTGTTGTCCTGTATATAAATCTATCTAAATGTGAGCACCGCCTCCAGAGTTCCCTTACACACAGAATAAAAGAACCTCGCAATTTTCGCCTTGTATATGTACGAGTAGCTGCCTATTCTCACTTTCAACGGCAACGATGCTCTTTTAATTTTCGAGAAGATTTGTTGCTCTTCACTGTTGAAATTCGGTCCATTTGAATATCTCCATGACTTCTGACAATCCAAGGAAGTTTCGTAAAAGGTGGAAAATACTGCAAGGACCAGCAACCATCCAGCGGTGCAACTCACTGAAATGACAATTGTGAGTGATGTTGAGACCAAACTCAAATGCCGGAATTGAGTCATCAGTACAAAATTTGCGATGTATATGGTTCTTTTGATAATATTTTGCGCTAACCATAGCCAGAGAGCAAATATCTCGTTTAACATTCCCAAAATAATGGTAAAAGAATGTTTCACCAGAATTATGGATTTTATTTCTCTGATTTCGGCGGATGATTTGTAGTCAACTTTGCCAAAACTGAAAATATTACAATGTATGACACAACATGTTATTCTTCATCAAATAACCAAAGAACTGCAGAAAGAAGAAGTAATATAGGAAAAGTGCAACGGGGAGAATGTTTAACTAGTTTGGGCTCACATGTCATAATATACGTGTTAGAAATGTAAGACATAAATCATTGTCTTACGTTTCTCATATTCAACGGTTACTATTATTTTACCTTATTTCATGCAGAAACAGTTGTCCGTTACAGCCTAGAATAATCGCTTCGGCTAAAATCAAAATCATCATTGAGAAAGCAGCGAATGACCAAGAAATGTAAATGATTGCGAAAGGCCAAATTGTTATGAATTTTTGATTCTCTTTCGGCAACAATGAAGTCACAAAGAAATGGTCATCTGGCAGTATCAATATTCCGAAGCCAAATATTGCAGCACCGATATTCAATGCCACGAAAAGCAGAATCAGAAATATTTCAGTATTCCCCATCTTCTCCTTATATTCGGATGTGATGTACATTTCTAAAATAAAAACAAACACGTGTAACTTATCAAAACTATTTATTTTCGAACGATTTTACAATAGGACAGAAAAACAATTGTCTTACTTCGCAAATTAGTTAAAGTGTGGATAGCGCTGTTGACCAGAAAAACCTCTTTGTGTATGTTGAATTTTCTTGTGTATATTAGGACCATTACTCCAGACGCGTATGATACATATACATACGTTTTGCAAGCCAAGTTGATATCTCCAGTCAGTGTATTGTGAATTGCTCTTGCAATCAAGTGTGTAAAATGTATATGAAAATTTATAACAAAAGCCCACCATTTTATCCGTCCCCATTTGGATGTGTCAATTTGAAGAAATTCGCCGTTTTTGTCATTCCAGTTCCATTTGGAGGGAGTCCCACCCCAAAAATTCCCCCAACGTACAACCCATGAAAGTATACGAAGAGTAGATTTAGTTACCATATTCCCTTGAAAAACGAAAGGGAAATATTGTAACCTACAAAATTTTTGACATAATTTTTGGCTACAGCAGGTGCAATTTGTTTACACAATTCAAAAGTTTATCAATTTTAGGAAAATTTAGAATAACATTTGATTTATTTCTGTGTCGGGTGAGTTAGTTACACATTACACTACACATAAATGTTTACGATCGAATTGTATTTCCGAAAACCAGCCTTTTCAGATCTAATATTGATTGTATAATGTAACAAACAACTGGCTCGTTTGTCAATAACAAGCGTTTTTGCTTTCCAGATTATAATTTATCATGCTAATATTTTATTAATTATTGAAAGATACTTTATAAGATATTCACGCGGTAACTTTAGAACGAATTAACGTAAATAGTTCAAACTTTGTGTACGTGTTCTTATGGTCAATGGTAAGGTCAAGTTCAAAAATGGGGTCAATCGGTGACATATGCATCAGTACCATTACAATAAAATTGTGGTTAGATTTAATTTATTCGATTGTGTTGAAAAATTTAAGGCAATATGAACGTTCGATACTTTATTACTACCATTTTGAATGGGTTATTTTATTTTATTTTAATTATGAATTTATTTGACTGATAGCACCACACAACAGAAGCTGATCTTTCCCAATCAATTTAATCCTTATTGTATCCCATAATATTGTTCGATGACACCCACAATAGAGTAAACCGTCAGAACTGAAACTATTGTCGTATAAAAATGACTGCCGTTTGGGGAAAAATGGTTTCTTAGCAACAATAAATCGTAGCTTAAGTTTTAGGAACCCAGTTAAATGTCCCTGGATAGACCGCATATCAACTTGTTGGATTGTCTAGCACTCAAACGAATTATAATTGTTCGACATTTAATTTTAAATCGAAGGGAATTATGTGATATTTAGGTTGTGGCTTATAGATGTTATTTTCAAACTCTGTTGTGAATGTGGTAAGTACATTCATGCAAGATTTATGAAGTATTAAATAGCTAACACCATATATTGCCCGGATATTATCGATTAATAACTGTAATAAGCCCAGCAAAAGCTACAAATTCAGTTGTAAGGTATACATGTTCAAAGTCCATATTATGTCACAGGGAAATCGAGAAACAAAGAAATACTTCTACTGCCTAGACTAGACAGTATTGTAAATATCATCATTTTTAAATGACATCAGTCAAAATCTACGGATTCAATAATATGAATTCAATAGTCTTCCATCGAACTTGAAACAATCGGTAGACCTTGATAATTGCAAATATCCTCAAAAATATCAAATTTTCAAATAAACCATTCAAAGCTGTAATAAATTAGCGGCAGAAGATAATGTTATTAGCTAAGTCAACAAAGAGTTGCCAAATAAGTTATCAGCAGAATAACTATTTTTACTATATGTTATATTTAAAAACGTCAATTCACATTTGTCAAAATATTTCACCTTTGGCGATCGTCCTCAAATTTGGTGGTTTTCGATTCCAATCATAAATACATTCACTTTGCAGTATTTAAAATGCAGTGCATTGTTGAGGCTCGAGGCTGCGTTAACACAGTAGCTACTCTATAAGGTCAAAGATGATGCAATAGTTGAACGATTGACTTCGTTTTCGAACTTGACCTTTGTTATGACCCAGAGATCACGAATCAGAAGTTTCAATAAATTGTGGCCATACGTTCGTGAGTTATGGTGGTTACAGACGGACGGACGTAGACATCATTCTTATCAAGTAGCTTGCGCCACTTAATAATAATGGGTTATTCCGAGCACCCTTTTGAATTTTTGGACACTAAATTGCAGTTCGCCGAAAACATTTCTTTTGTAATTGGCGTACGTTTTCTTGTCGTTGTTTTGTTAGATATTGATGATATTGTGGATTTAAAAATAAATATTGGATGTTACATTGAAATTCACTTGTGTCGCGTTTTTTTTTTTTAAATTAATTTTTTCCACTTCGCGTCAATTCAATGTTTCTTCATCTTCGTAGCCTAAATTCTGCTGTAATTTTCGCACTACCCGCTGATATCAAAATTTTTGGAAATTAAATTGACCGTTCGACCTCGCTAGGAAAATAGAAATGGTTTATTGAATCATTGCACTAATCTGTTGACTGATTCAAGTATTTCGCTAATCCAAATTTTTCATACTTATATTGTATTATAAACACTGCCAACCAATCTCTCATAGAAGCCGCAAATATTGCAGCAGTTAACCATTTTTCCTTCACAAAGCCGACATTATAAAATTGTAAAGGATATTATAATTTCCTCAATTGTATAAAGTAGCAGGCTCTGATAGCTAATATAATATGCATTACTACCTAGCCAAAAAACATTTTATATTACTGACAAAGTTATAATAATTCGGGTACTGTACTTTTGGACTGGCAGTTTGGACTTTGCTATTTTATATTGCAAGATGACGATGAAAGATTGATAATAATGAATTTCACCTGGTTGGATTAAAATTGTTTTCCAAAGCGGAAAAGTGTTTGATTGCTTCTGAATTTGGTCATGTCCTTTTTATACTGAAAATTACTTTTGAAATATTAATGCTTGCTTTAACATTAAACTCATTGTTTCTGTATACCCAAATATAACAATATACAGAAAATAATATAAGAAAAAAATTGTTTGTTTGTGCATAAATGGGTTAAGTGACTGAACTACAAAGGACATTATAAACAATTTGTTTGTTTGCACATAAATGAGCCAAGTGACTGAACTACAAAGGACTGAATCATTGCCCCTCACATACCATAACAATAACAATACAAGATGCTTAAACTGTTCATCAAATTTGTCATCGTGTAGGAAGACGCCGCGCAATAAATATATAATTTGAAGTCACCGTAGATCTCCTGATTTTAAACATTCTAAGCAGTGTAGCACCAGCCGATTGACATCGGCACTACCAGAAAGTGGCAATCCAACTCTAACATGATCGCCTGCAAGCGTAGCAGCGGGAGATCGGCCCGCCATTCGGCCGTGAGTGACATAATAGGGAGAGCCCTGACCTCCGCCGGAGTCCCAGTTCTTAAGGAACCACCAGGATGTTCCAGACAAGATGGCAAACGACCAGACGGTTTGACTCTGATTCCCTGGGCCCGAGGTGAATCTCTTGTGTGGGATTCCACCTGCTCGGACACCTTTGCTTTCTCATACATTAGGGACACTTCCACCTTGGCGGGGGCCGCAGCCACAGCAGCACACTGTGAAGCCAGATTCGATAATTGCTCATAATGGCGTTTGTTAATATATTTCTGTTATTCGAATTTACACTTTCTAAATCAATTGGGATGCCTAATGAACATGTTCTCAATTTGTCACTCCATTTTGAAAATGTTGATCTTAGCCATATTGGTAAAGACATTTAGAGTAGCAAACTTTTTCCCTACATGTGGTTCAGTTTTTGATGCTGCAAAAGTTATATTAACAAATGTGACTGGAAAGTTTAGTTTTGTAAGAAAGTTTGATTGCTGTGTTAAGCTATTTTAGCATTAAACGCTGCATTATTGTGCATTCCTGACTGATATCGAGTTTTGAAATACTGATATACTAGTACTCAATCCCGTCAAAAACAGGCCATTGCTTTTGGCGAAGTTTGTTGTGTACTATGATTTATCCAATTACGATGCTAAAATTATCAAAAATGCATAGTTATCAATAGATAAACGCGCAATATTTTTACCGTCATTAAAAATCATATATCATATATGGCAGACAAACACACAACTGCAAATATACTAAAGCATATAGCACAAATTTATTTTTTGAAAAAAACATTACCAGACTTCTTGATTTGCTATAATTAGTTCAAAATAGTGCAAAATGTTAGGGATGTAATTTTTCATTGGTAATTTATTTATGATGCCGGCATTTTTGTTCTTAGTTTTAATTGTTGATACAGTTTTTACATGTGGGTATTGCAATGTGTTCCACAATGCCTATGACCAGTTACATAATTTTTCCTATTAGAACTGTTTCCTTAAATTTGTTTTTGATATTTGGGAAATCTGCACTTTTGCATTCTTTGTCATCCGAAATTATTGAAAAACTGTCACTCAAGAAGAAAAGCAAACTATTTGAACGAATGTGTTTTATGCTTTTAAAGTTTATGCTATGCTTCAAATGATGTTGGAATAATGGCAAGTACAAGAAATAAATAAGTGCAGGGAAACAAATATTCTATCTTGTAATACTATTTACTCGACGCCGAATTGAAAAGAGATGTGAGCAGTGTGAACGTTTAGGTAGGAATCTTAGAATTTACATTGAGTTTCGAGAATCTATGAAAAGTTTGAGATAGGGTTGACAGTCAGATTTCAGGTATAAAAATTGATAAAGGGAATGAATCTTAAATCTATTCTTAACTACACATGTACAAAAGTCGTTCGCGACAAAGAAAAAGAATGCGGAAAGCTGCCGCCAGTAGTCAATACACAAATTAGGATGAATATAATGTACTGATAATTTGTATAGCATAGAACATGAATAAATTAGCTTAGTTTACATAGTTTCATAAATATAGCCTTGAAAGATTGAGTTTACACATAAGTCAATTGTCTTAATATTATATTCCTTTTACAACTTAAAATATGCATTCATGAAGGAACTGAACACTATTAAACCGATATTGCAAATCCTTGACTTCATTTAAGTTAAATGTTGGGTTATTTTTCTTTATAAAGACATTAACAATGTTTGCTTTCTACAATACAGTAATTGATTATTTAGTGCTCCTACTTACAACCCTATTAAAATCTGCATGTTTGGAACTGCCGAATAAAATATCGCGCTCAAACATTTCTGGAGTATATAGCACAAATCTAATATAAACATTTAAACGACTTGGAAATAATTAGACAAAATACCATTTCTACAAACTTTGAACATTTTGAAAAATCAACCATTTCAGATTTTTATGAAAGATTTAGGAGGAAGTACAAAACTATTATTAGGGCATTGAGAGTAGTTTTAAAAGATAAAAAGTTACGACTTAAAAATAACCAATAGTAAAATATTCATTTCTCTACCAGTTTCTCGCATAGAGGTTAACATAATTATATTAAGCTAAGGGCCTGCAGACTTGACAATTATCCATTAAACGCACACATGGACAATAAGAATTATTTGAAATTACAAATCGATCACCACTTATTCAGAAGCCTCACTATAAGCAAATTTATTTGGTTTTCAATTAAAATGAAATGGCTTTTACCATTTCGGTTGACAGCTTCGGGTTTTGTTACCAGTAACTGGAAGACAATTTAATGATTACATATTTAAATTGAATTCCAAATTATACTTGCAGTTTATTTGCGCCCCTACCAATCAACCACTGAAAATGTCAGATATAATTTACGACACATAATAATTTCCGTTTTGTTGGCTTATAATGAATTGTTTATCGGGTACACAATTGTTTTATTCAATCTTTCAAGAAATATACTCATCATTGTATGTTCGGACAACTTAATCCGTATATTGGTCATGTACATATGTATTATACTTTCACTAGGGGGCCTTGCTTAGTGATTAGGACATCCACAAACTCTGAAAGTTTTATAAAGAGCAGAATAATGATTTTCCAACACTTTGACTTAGAATGTTAAATATAGAAAAATGTTTCCAGTTATCCCAATCCAAAATCAAGCTGTACAGATTCCAATGAAACTTTGTCTTGACCTTGCCGACTTCTAGGTCCGAAATATAACCCTGGTGAAAGCGTAAAGGAGAAAATTTGAATTATATAACTAGATAAAAGTACACACACAGTATATTATTTTCATATTATACTGATATTAAAATGATAACTAAATTTGCTTCGAAATTATTGCTTTTGCATAATCAAATCTCAACGTGTTATCCATTTGTTCCGTTCTGTGTTGACAAAAATGGACTTCTTCGCGAGATTTCTACGAGTAATCACAAAATGTTGTGGAAAGGAGCTGTAGTTTTTTGTGCTTTATATTTATCGTTCTTATTGACGACATTTTACTTCGCATATCAATCATCTAATATTTCAGCAACTGGAAAATTATTGCATTTCTTTTGGGTTACGATGGCCATTTATGGAGCAATTTTCCACATAACGATCATAACAACAAAAGACACCACACCGACGTTTTACAATGGATTAAGGCAACTGTGGAATCATTTAACAGGTACATGGAGATTTATAAAATTTTATTTTAAATATTACGTTATATTATGATTTAATATTTGTATTGATATAATATAATATTTATATTATACATTTAATTTTAAAACTTACGTAGCAATTCACACCGTTTTTTTCCTTTATTCAGACAATTGGAAAATATCCGCTAACAAAAATCGACAAAACCTGGACGAATGTTCTTGCGTTCTTTTGTTGACTTTCCCACTGGAAACATTTTACGCGTTTGTTTGTGTTGCCATTTTTCTGTTGGATCCAAACATGTCTCGATATCCTTACCGATACATCAAACCGTACTTGGGATCATTTGCCGAATACACAATTCCAATTTTTTGTGCAGTTGAATATTTTCATTGGCAAAATATATTCATCCCGGTTTGTTTTTGCTGCAATAATTTGTGCTGCGCCGGATTTGGGTTAATATTCTGGTTGGAACATTTCAGGTGGGAATGCACTATGCACGTAACTAGCTTTCAGTTTTAAATAAAGGTCTATTTCTCGATAAATTGTATACAATAGATAGGGATAAAACGAATTGATAAATATTATCAGGGGTGAAGTATAAATAAATGTCTCATTTGTGACCTCGTAGATTTTTCTTTACGTAGTTATGCCTAAATTGTATTACATTTTTACAGAAAAGTTGTGAACAAAGAAAGAAGTTTAGTAGGAGATGTCTGGGAATGTTACAAAGGATTGGAATTAATCATGGCAGAAGCAAATCGACTGAATGCATTTATGTTTCCCGCCTTTCTGTTTATTGTTTTAGTCGCAGACACTGTTATATTGTATGTGTGCATCGCCATGTACTCCATATTGCCAATTACTGCTTATTGCTTTTTTGTTGTATTTGCAGTAATAGTTAATATTGTATTGTTTGTGCTATTCAAGAAAACGAGTCTAGTGCAAATTCTCTCAACAGGTATAATTCAATGTCGTTTTAATCCCCAAAGACAAAACAAAAAATTGAATCTAGTTCGAAAGTCCTTGTATTCCCTGAAGGTGAACGCTGGAATATTCTTTTATTTCCAGTCATGTACTATGTTTACTTTCTATAACTCTCTCATTGACAATCTTGTCTTGTTATTAACAACATTATAGGATAGAATTTTATTCTAACTTTGTGTTGTTCGTTTTTAATCGTCCGTGGCATGTTTTATCTATATCGCAATTATAATATATACACATTTAATATGTACACACAACATTATATTATTGCTATACAAAAGAAACACACAAATTGTACAATTTAAGCACAAATAAACCATTCAAAACGGATTTAATAAAGTAGCGTAAGATGCACAATTAATAATTACCAATACTAACGATAAGTAACAGTTATTTAATTTAAATTAGAATACTTTGAAAATACTAAAAAGATACATAGAAGAAGTATATGTCTTCAAATTACACATTAGATTTTTGATGTGTGACAGCCTTTAGTAGTGGTGAAGAACAAACAGACGGAAGGACTGCTTTCATTTTCGTAAAGTGATTTCGTTACTTAACGAACCATTTCCAAAAACAAATTTAAATTGTTGCTATGTAATACAGATATAACATATAATTATGGATGGGGTAACCGGATACTTCCGACCGGAATTATTTCCGACCCTACATTATTTCCGAGATTGTAGTTGAATTTGACGAAATTGAAGGTGGCGAAATTGAAAATGACGAAATCAGTGACTATTGAAATTGACGAATTAGTCAACATTGAATTTGACGAATTTATGAAACAATACCAATGTATATGTCACTAAGAAATCATATTCCACTGATTCTTCTGTGACAACTTTTTTTTCCTCCAATATACTGATCACCAAATATACTGATCACCAAATA
>JABASD010003103.1:0-21958 GCA_019776165.1 Pogonognathellus flavescens
CTCTATATATGTGAAACACCACCTTTTACAACAATCTTTTTTGGAGGTAGGTAAGGCCCCCTTAAGTTTTTTCATTGATTTCAAAACTTCACCGAAACTTTCCAAAAGGAATGGTTTGCAAGAGTGGAGTACAAATTCGGTTAAAGTTGACGAATGATTACGCAAGAAGGAAAATAATGTGCCAGCAGAAGGAGACGAATAGTTTATTTCAGGCCTCACTCCAGGTGGAGTTTCATGTGAGCCAAAAACTTCTAACTTGAACTTGCGTAGCCCGGTAAAATTCATTGAGCAAAGTCGTTCCAATCCGTCCACGTGAATACTAAGTGTTAAATCAGTCAAAGTTTTCAGACTAGTGTTAAGAATTAGCTCTGGGTATAAATTGTTTTTACCCGGATCAAGGCAGCTGAACTTCTCCAGTGTCAACTGCAAACTCGAAAATAGTTTAAATGTTTCTAGGGCATTCCAATATTCCCAATCTCCTGGTTCTTCGTTTAGCAAAAAGTTTTCAGTATAAGCTTTGTGGGGAATTCCAATTCTCAGTTCCTTTATATGACTGAATATGGATTTGACATTCGAGTCTTCCAAGAAAGTTTCGAAATTGTATTTTATGCAGCTTCGTTTTCCAATCACGAGTGATTTTAAATTACTGCAGCTGGAAACAATTTGTATGAGACGCGAATTTCTATCTTCGTCGCGTAGATTATCCAAACATTGCAATTCCAAGTATTCAGTGTCCTGAAAAACTTCTGGGGCTTTTTCTTGAAGAGCTTTTTCTTCCAGTTTGTTTACTTCCACGATTGCTTTGCTCAGTTTGAAAGTGTGAATGTCCATTTGACCCGTGACAACTTGACCTGCCAGAGACGTAAATCGAGTAAGAGAACGAACCCTTTCCAGCAAATATTGATTCACCTGACTCAATTTTTTCAGATCTGATATCGTCAAGTAGCCAGTAATCTCCTGCAAAATCTGAAATAAAAATAATCAAATATTAGAATGTCTATCATCGCGGTAAACATATAACAAAAAATTGTTAACTTGATTTATTCAACATTTATAGAGACAAATATCTTTGCAAATAAGTTTCTATTGCCGAATTGTGATAATATATAATTACTAATTATACACAACGCATATTTCATAAAAGCAAATTGATATGAGATATAGGGAGTATAATTTCATTTGATCAAAGAAATAGCAGAGGATTGGCAATTACCAAGTCATTTGTCCAAACTTTTTTCGACAATTCAGCAGTTGATATAAATCGGCAATCTACGAATTGCTGAACGCCGATTTGCTTCAGTGTTGAGTCCATTATGAAAATAAACAAAACTGAATTTTGACGATTAAATTACAATTATCATAAAGTTGAATGCGAAAATGTTCGATTTTGGTATCTGTGACTGTGAAACAAATCACACACTCAAATTATCCCGGTTGATTGGCAGCACAAGCACACTTTCCATAAGTGAAAAGCATGTTCTAGTTATGCCCCCAATTTTTTTGCAACAGTGCGCAGTGAGTGGAGAATAGAGTGAATATGTGAATGTGAGACTCAAATTATAATTTGAAGCCACATGAATTTTAAATAAAATAGAAATGAAAATAAACCATTGTAAACGGCTGTAATAAAGTAGCGTAAGATACACATCTGTTTATGTTACCGAACTTTTGTTTACGGTAGTCAACTGATTTATAAATTGTTATTGTCAAAAGAGTCATTGTTGTAACCGTTTTGAAAGAATGTCTACAACATACTGTTTTGACTATATATTTGAACGGAAGAAGATCATTTGTCATTATACACAGAATTACGTTATACGCAGACAGACTGACACAACGTTACTATAAATTAGCTTTTGCTACTAAACATTAAATGTCACCAATTGACTCCATTTTCGAACTTGACCTTTGCTTTGACTCAGAGATCACGTGTGAGAAATTTGTACGAATTGTGTTCATGTCTACAACAAACTGATTTGACTATTTTTGAAAGCAAGAAGATCATTTTTGTCGTTATACGCAGAATTACGTTATACACAGACAGACAGACACAACGCTAGACAGACACAACGCTACTATAAAGTAAAGTAAAGTTTTCGCTACTAAACATTTAATGTCACCGATTGACTCCATTTTCGAACTTGACCTTTGCTTTGACTCAGAGATCACGTGTGAGAAGTTTGAACGAATTGTGTTCATCCGTTCGTGAATAAATGAGGTCACAGACAGACAGACGTCCACACCATCCTTATGAAGTAGCTGCTACTTAATAAACCATTCGCAACGCTGTAATAAAGTAGCGCAAGAATAAAATATTATTAACCAAGTCGCCAAAGTGTTTTCAAACAAGTTAGCAGCCGAATAAATATTCTTACTATATATTATATTTAAAACATCAATTCTCGAAATATTTAAACATTAAATAGAGGTCGTCTTCAAATTTCAGATTTGGCGGTTAGAATTCACTTAGCATTGTTTAAAATGCAGTGTACTGTTGAGGCTGTGTTAAAACAATAGTTATTCTGAAAGGCCAAAGTTGATGAAGGAGTTGACCGATTGACTCCATTTTTCAATGGGACCTCTCTTGTGATCCAGAGGTCACGTATGAGAAGTTTGAACGAGTTCTGTTCATCACTTCTTGAGTTATCGTGGTCACAGCCATTAGTTACTCTAAAAGGTCAAAGGTCATGAAGGTGTTGACCGAGAGGCCCCATTTGCAAACTTGACCTCCGTTATGACTCATAGATCACGTATGAGAAGTTTCAACGAATTCTGTCAATCCGTTCGTGAGTTATTGGTGTAACAAACAGCGGTTAATTTGCAAGGTCAAAGGTCATGAAAGAGTTAACCGATTGACTTCATTTACGAACTGGACCTTCGATGGGACTCAAACATCACGCATGAGAAATTTAAACCATTTGTGTTTATCCGTTCATGAGTTATAGTGGTCACGGACAGACGGACGGACAGACAGACGTAGACACCAATGTTATAAAGTAGCTTGCGCTACTTAATAATTAGAGATGATTACATACTTTGAGTGGTCCAACTATAATAATAGATAGTTATGATTTTTGTCACGAGTAATACATGTAATTTCTTTTACGGTAGCTACGTTGGAATAGTTTTTTACGTAACTATATACAGTTATCATTGAGACAGCTTTAGTTTTTTGTAATGAGTACGAATTTGCAAAGGCGAAGTATCTTTCTCTGTATAAAAAGAGTCAAATAGACAAAGAGATAAGAAACGTTGAAAGTAATAATTATTTTGCACAAAATTGTTTGTCTTGCGTTTACGAAGTAAAGATGACTGCTATTGCGGCATTATCAAATTAAACTGAAATGAATACCGTGGTGGAATAAACAGTAATTAGAATACTGTTAATGCTATGAGTCAATTAAATTAACTCGTGATTGTTTTAATTAGAAGAGTCGCTTCCAAAAGAGACATATCAAATTGACTATTTCGTATTGAAAATATAGCAGGTGATCGGAATACCGTCTATTGTAATTAACCAGTGAGTAAACTGTGTAAGACATATAGATTCAGCTCTAATTGATTCGCATTAAAAAAGGAATTAAGTAAGAAGAAAACAATCATTTTATTAAGCAATACTTATTTAGTGCAATCAAATTTATTTGTGAAACAGAGCATTATAGTTTAGAAGTAGCTACCTTTTGCCCTACATTTTCTTGAGGTAAATACACAATTTAAATGATCCCACTACAATAATACTGAATACAGAAACTACTGTAAATTTTTTGAACGCGTAGAAGCATGCTACATTTACTTCAATGGGTCGGCATGCTTTGTAATTGACACGAATTTTGTTGTTTAATCCCATTAAGCCGATTTTATGGAATGGATATGATAAGTGATGAATGCTGCCAGCTATTGCACTGACATACGAAACAATCGCAGCACAAATGCAGCATAAGGCACAAAACATGATGAAGAATATCACACCTTGATGATTCTTGTTAGAAGAGATCACACCGTAATTGGAAATAATGGCGATAATGATGCAAATAAATTTAAGCGCAGGAATCAATAGTTGTGTGAAGCATTCACAATATTGGACATGAACTACTTGAAGAGTTTTGTACGATTTAACAATTTTGTGAGGATCCATATCTTTCAACCTTACCCTAAAAGCCAATTAAATTATAAAGTTTTTGTGCAAATTGGTAGGTATTACAACATAGTAAATTTAAAATATACTTAAATACATTTGAAAAGAACAATTACCTTAGAAAACGTAAATGCGAGGATGAAAATTGCAAATATACAAAAATGAAAAAACAAAGTGTCGCACAAAGAGCCACCAACATGTCAAATAGTAACGCTTCTGTGATTGCTGCCATTGCAAAAATTAAGATTGAGTCGCTGTAAGTGACAAAAACATTGCAAAGGAAGAAACTTGCTTGCGGAAACATGCAAAAAGCGACACTGATCAAAAAGAAATGGAAAACTGGTAAATACAACATTCCAATCAAAATCAATTTCAGTATATACTCTGATGTTGAAGTAGCCAACAATTGATCTGCAAAATAATAAAAAATCATAATTAAGAGTCATAATTTTAATAATAAAAATCGAAATTATTTGAAGCGTAAAAAATTACTGTAGAATATTCAAAACCAGTTTTCTAAATAAATTTATTGTTTTGAAACTACAATTTCAATTCAATGTAAAAGATCTTCTATTACTCATACTATGTTGACAGTTAACGTTTAAATAAACAAATAAAAAACGGTTACGAATTCGGTTACGGAATGCTGGAATCAATGGTTGTGTTCCAACCAACAACTATCTCCTCCACCGCTAAAGTTTTAAACGGCATTCCGATATTTTATTTTTGTATTTTTTTTAATTTACCTTCATAATTGCGGCATAAAATAATCAGTTGATTTGCAAATTGCAAAGTTTCATTTCTCTTCAGTACCAAGTTAAGTTTAAATAGAGTTGTGAGAGTATAGCATAACAACCAGGCCAAATGAATCATTAGCTCAATGGTTGTCAATTCATTGTACACTGTGAACAATTTTAGCATTAAGAGTGTTGATTAGATCCAAAGGTAACAATGTTGTAAATGTGGTATAACAAAAGATATCAGTGAAGTTTTCTCTTCAAATAATAATTTATCTCTATTCCATTTGTAAGGAATAATATTCAAATGGCACGCTACAGTAAAAACCGTGTTGTATCCAATTATGGTGTTTTTATTCACCATAATAAAATTTATTCGACTGAAATTGAACAAATGGAAGTAAAATATGTATATCTTATTTGTAAATCTTAATAATAATCCTTTATGGAAATTGACGGAAAATTGAGCTACTTCCAATAATTTTCATAGCTAAAATTGGGGGCTGCTATGTAGTATGCCGAGAAAGTGGAAATGGGAATCCAAATTTATACCTGATAGACGACCGTTGTTTAGATGGTTCTTTAGATTTAATTAATGATTTATATCAATTATCTCGTCCTAAATGTTCAGTGAGTAATAAATAAATTGGGGTAATACAAGCGATGCTGCGTAATGAAATAACGATTTTTTATATGGATCATGCATTATCTGTCTTTCTTTTGAGCATGCTAAATATATTTTACCCTCATTAATTCATTATTTCCAATTGTTCTTCAATTATTATTATGCGAACAGGCAACAGCGGATAATATGCTATAGCACACAAGCTAGATAAACAAACAGACTGTGAAAAAGAACGCGATGGAGAAAGCAGTAGAGGTGAAAATGATTAACCGGAACCAAGAACGTAACCATCCCGGTTTGGTCCTTTAATTAAATGTAGAGTAATTGAATTATAATTACGAAATACAGAATTAACATCCGCATTTCTTGACAAATTTATATTGTAGACACGTGTGATTTCGTTATAAAATTAGTAATTTCTTATATAATGTTCAATAAGAATATTTTGTTTAGCTAGTATCCAAGGGTGGAACTCAGTGACTGTATTCTCTGCTTCTTTATTTGATACTTGATAGTAAGGGAAATTTTGTGTGAGATCCATCGTCTGTCATGGAACCGTCGTCAAGTCATATACCCAACTAACCCTCCCACCATCCCCCGATTGATGCGTGCAAACCATTTAAAAGATGAAGTCATTTCGATTTTTTCGACGAACAAACGTCATTATCTTTGTGTTCTTTGTTAGGCATAAATTTAGTAATTTTAATATTATAATGCACTTATTAAACTTGATGGCAGCATTTATTTATAAAAAGTTGATGGAAACTGACAATTTAATGAAAATTCTAGGTCTAATTGATGCTTATGAGATGGGATTATTTAAATTCCGTTACCCCATACTTAGCAATTGTTGAATGAAAGAAGCTTTTTCTATAGTAGTGTGTTTGCTAATTTAATTCTGACTCTACCTTAAGTTTCGTCTCATAGTTATAAATTTATAAATAGAGTATTGTCTGCCTAAAGTATTTTTTTTTAATATTTTATTTTGAGCCATAATATTATGCCGGAATCAGTATAAACATAGGCCATTTATTTGTTTCATGCCACGTCCTTATCGTGAATGATATCACGTTATTTACCAGGAAACGAAAAACCTAAAACCCAAATTGATTGGTTTTTGATTCGGTTTTTGGGTGGTGTAAAAATTGAAAAACCCACTCAAACAGATTTTCATGAGGCGCCTTAATTTGAATGACTAGATATATTTAGAGTGATGCAAAAGCAGATATCGGCATTCAGTGACAACAATTTAGCCACCCAATCATTACAATATAGTTATATTATGTGAAATATTACTAAAAATAATGTACTCAATATTATTACTAGAGAATAGTAATTAACTAATATGATTATATTAACTATATTATAATACCTATCATGTTGCAATATATGCAGTACAATATTCGCTTTAAATGTTATCAAAATAATTGAGTAATACACGTTCATTAAAACTGTCAATGATGTGTAAAAGCTTTAATAAATTTTATATTTTCGCCTTTAGCCATAATTGTAAATAGCAATAATAGCAATTAGCCATTAAACAATATAATGACATATTTTGTATGAATCGCATTGAAATTTTCAACATTTCTGACTTTCCCTCAATTATAAAAACCCAGAAAAGCCCACGAGTGTAGATTTTTGTTAAAAAGCAGTGATTGTGGTATTTTTTAAAAAAAAAAATTGTTTTCTGTGATTTACAGAACCTTGGTACTCATGCTGAACATTAGCGCACACAAGTGATAAAGCAGCAATAAGCAGCAAACCTCAGAGTGTTAACAGCAACTAATTTCTGCCGCTGTTGCTCAGTTCTTATCTCTAACTGACTCATGATTAGTGCTAAATCCTTAGCTTTTCTCCATGCACTGGTGTATTATTAAATCCGAATTTAAAAACCCAAATAGTTGCCATTCAGAATTAGATCAAATGTCATTGAAATCAATAGTTTCTTGGTTTGCTGCTTCTTTCGATATATTTTGCACGCTCTTCCGGACTCGCTGAACTATATATATGTCAACACATCCATTGTATAAAACGTGTAAGGTAAAGTAAACAGTGAAAGAGCAAAGATCTGTTTTGTGCCCCTTTTGTAATTAAATAATGCTAGGATTAGAAGCCAGAATTCTTAAATATGCTGTGTACTACTCTTAAAACTCTTATATTCATGTAATGATGCACAGTGGGAAAGTATTGCGAGTGAATTGTAAATGTATTCGCATGTAAATATTTTAAAGGGTAATTTCACGGTTTGAAGCTCAACATGGACACTAATAATTGTAGAATAAAAATGTGAATAATATTATGCATTATGTTTCCTTTATTTCTGAAAAGTGTGAAAGTCAATCTGTAGAAGTTCATAGTGAAAAAAGTGAAAATATGCTATTAATTACTTCTGTGAAAAATATCATCTTAAACATTTTGAAATTGTCGGGCTATTCATTGGAGCCACAGGGACAGTAACATCTTTCTTCAAAGAATTCCGAAAAAAATTAAAATTGCCTAAATCTCTCTCAAAGGACATAGCATGCTATAAAAGGATCCATCCTAATAATAAATATTCATATATGCCCACAAAAATGAGTACATAAATTTGAACTGTTAATATTATTATATAAAATGTTAACTAATTCATGTCATAATTTTCTATTTTATAACTTATAAATTAAAAGTACTATTTATTCATATGACAGTGACAGTTTTTATTACAATAGCTATTGCTTTCCCCCTTAATCTATATAAAAGAATTAAAATTTACACTCGTTTTGAAGTAATTATAACGAATAATCATATTGTTTTCTGTTGCGCCCAATTACAGAAGTTGTCGCAAAGTTAATTTATTCCTCTGAATACACTAAATCTAAATATGGTAAGAATATTTTATTGACTCATTGTCAGCTGCTGTGCCTCTTCGTCCGTTCCTGCAAAGACTAACGGTGTAACAAAAGTAGAGAAGGTACATACAATCAGGTCATCCCACTATTTACAGATATAATCCACTATCTTTAGACATACGCTACACTGGAAATAGCTAAAGCTTTATGATATATCAGGATTCATTAAAATGGATATATTATTGATACAGTTTATTTATTGCCCTAAAAATTTCAAAAATACACTTTGCTTTATAATGACACGTAATATTGACATACACTTATTATAAGTCAGATAAAAGTATGGTATACCTGCCATTAAAACTTGTATTAATGATTTACTTTTATCTATTTGTATTGCATATTTACAATTTGGAAACGCATCAACAACAAATATTTCAAAAATGATTAATAATATAATATACAAATTAATTATTAGTAAATATTAAATAAAATTTTCATGACACGGTCGAATAAATAAAATTTACAAAATATACAACCCTGAAATCTAATTATAACATTCTTGTGGGTATATAAACTTCATCTTAAATGCAAGTCTGATGGTATTGTTGGTCGGAATTACATTTATCTGCGTGTTGCATAGTGATCAAGAATGCAGTTCTAATATCCAGTTAATAGCTAAAATTTATTAAATAATTTCCTGTGAAACTGAATATATAAAAATTAGTATATTTATATCATAAACACATTACTGTTAAATAGGCAAAAATAAGTTGAAGGAAGTTGAAAAATGGGTTCCACTGTGCCATATTTCTCGGTGTCATTTACAATTTTAATATTTTTACAATCAGTAAATTCGTTAGAAATCGATTTTGCTGCGTCTGAGAAGGAAGATTTTAGACATCTTCCTGTTTGTGTCGTTGGAAGTAGTATTAATGGACTCAGCGCAGCGACAGCCTTGCAAAATAAAGGTTACGATGTCATTATTTTCGAGCAACTTGATCACGTGGGTGGTAAAATAAAAACATTGCGTCTTCCGAATAAACTTCAGATAGAATTGAGTCCCAATATGTTTTTCGCGCCGTGGGACAACTCTGTTTTGAAATACATCAACAAGTTTAATTTAACTAAAGTTTCATACAATATAACCGATTACGCCCAATTGAATCCTTTTTCGGGAGAAACTTACCTTGCGCCAATTCCGACAGTGACACAAGTTGCGGAAATAGTGGACGCAGTAAAGCGTTACCAAATACATCGAGCACATTACGCTCAAGGCTTGGAATTTGGATTCTTACATGCTTCACCCGATTTATTTGTTTCAATGTGGGAATGGATAGAAAAAAGAAAACTGACAGCCTTGAAAGATATTTTGATTCCCTTAATTACAGTCAAAGGTTACGGAGCTCTGACAGAAGTTCCGGCAGTCTACGTTTTAAAATTGTTTGACGACAATATGGCAAGAGCAATATTAGGGATTAATACCAATGCGGTTTATTTTACAGCTAAAGAAGGTCTGGATGTTCTTGTTAATAAAATGGCTTCTTCACTCAAAGTAGCTCTGAACAAAACAATTTCTCACATTGAGACACAGAAAAATCATCAAGTACTTCATTTCGGGAAAAATGAACCCACACAGAAATGCCACAAAGTTGTTATGGCGTGTTCCCCACTGCTTTCAATTTTAGGTAAAATAATTGATTGGTCGGAAGAAGATATTAATGTGTTGAGACATGTACGGATGAACATATATTCTATTTCGGCCAATCACATCCCATCCCTGACAAACTCAATTTATACGGAGAGGATTAGATACGACGGTTCGAATGAAGGGGCACTAATGAGTTTTCCCAAAGGAGAAGGGGAAGTAATTGCCCTGGTGAAGCAGAGCACAAATGTAAGTTGAAATTACATGTACATTTTTTTTAAATTGTAGAATGTAGAATTTTGTTACCTTTTTTCTAATTCATTCGTCAAGAGTGTCAATTGGTCGGTAGTTTACTACAACGAATAATAATAATACGGAAACGAAATATTTACAGGACGAGGAAAATATTTACACGAGTTATTCCTGGATTAAGGGAGATTTCGAAAGCCCTGCAAACAAAGAACAGCTTCAGAGAATGGACTATTTACGAAATGCGTTGTTATATAAATTAGATAAACGCTCAAAAACTTATTTTAGAAATAAACGACTTCACTATTTTCCACATGTTACAGTACCTGCCCTTCAAGATGGATTCTTCCAAAAATTTAATAAGCTTCAAGGGAAACGTGGGTTATTTTTTTGCTCTGCCATTCTTTCGTTCAATGATATGGATAATGCCATTACACTGGGAGAGGACTGCGTCAATAAGTATTTTTAACAAACAATTTGTTGGAACTATCATTTGTTACACATATATTATATATAATGATTTGTTTATGAAGTGCACACTGAATTTGTTATTTAGAAGAAAACCATGTATTATTGCTGCAATATAATTATAATTTTATTTCATAACTATGTTTTATTACAAGAAATAAAAACTAAAAAATTGTTCGTATAGATTAGCAATATGCGGCATAGAAATTGACGAAAAAAGTATTTATTTAGTCTTATATTTCTTATTTCTATTTATACACATATTTCAATAAATAAAAAATTAAAATAAATATTCAAAAATGAGTTGGGTATTGTTAGTCAACTTACTTTCGGTTCTGCAAAATGTTACAATTTTTTTATTTAGTATTTAGATGTTGGTTTTAACTGTTGTCGCGGATTGTTGACACGTGTCATCTTTCACTGCAACCTCGAGCTGTTTATGGTATATTTATTGGGACAAGTGGGCAAGCAAAAGAGCACTGTATTTTGTCTGCTCCTTGCTAAATCCATTTTTGCCAAATTGGATGCATACCGCAAACAAATGAGTTTTGCTCTTTCATCATCTATTCGTTCGGTCTATTATTTCATCGGATTACAAACGAAGGATGGTGTACTCAAATATTTTGGTATCTACACACTAAAAAAAAATCAGTAAATTCAGCGCAAAGTTGTGCAAAATTACTCCACACCTTGTGCAAAAAACCAGCCGTCCGAAGTGCTGAGTAAATTTTGTTCAATCAGGATTGTGGAAAATGTTTACTCAACGGTTGGGGTAGTTTATCACTAATAGTTGAGCACGCCAGTACAAGGTTGAGTCAAATTTTCACAATCTGGAGTATATTTTAATCAACCGTTTCACAAAACATTTTGCACAACATTGGTGAAACTTTATGCAATAAATAGGCAATATATACCCGTCTTTAAAACAATTCGTAAAATATTTATTATTTATATACCGCAATTAATTACATACAATAAAAATGGCATAATATTAAAAATGTATTTAATTGTAATACATACACATTTGTACTTTAGTTAAACAATCGCTGAGGAATACATGCGAACACAAAAGTTAAATAATTGCAACCCAGAAATTAAATTACACTTCATCCGTTTGTTTTCCAACAAAAGCGCTCAATAAAAGTGCAGAACTTGACAATCTTCCTGAAGTTGGCATTTCATAGATGCAATGTTCCAGGTAAGTCCAAACTGATAGACACTGCAGCGGAAATTGTAATTGCAGGACATTAAATATTTTAAAACAGAGATCCACAGCACCGATGATTGAAGTAGATTTTAACATTTCATGCTCCACCATGACGAAAATTTCCTTTACTTCCAATTTTGAGAAGTTGCCAACACAAATAATGTAAGGTTGTGTTCTCATTGACTCAGCGTGTCGCATGGACTCCAGATTCGTTCCGACCTAAATAAATAATGCAATTATATACCAAGTTTTTAATAAAACTAAAATATTTAAAATTTTAATACAATTACGTACTGGTACAAAAACTATAAAAAAGTCCAGAGCTTGAGGAGCGGTTATTCTAATTCTTTTCCGAGAATTTCCACTTTTAGTCATCTGCTGCAAAATTTTAGGGAGTATCAAAAAAGCCAACAGCTCTTCCTGTTCTGAGTATAATTATGTAAATTATTAGTTATAAATAGTGGGTCAAAATTATTAAAACGGGTAATAACAAATTTAATGTATACAGGGCTAACCTTTTGCCAATTCACGAGGTAACTGTACCCCATCAAAGCTGTAGACGTCAATTTTTACATCAGTGGCGTATTGAATTACACGCTGCGCGGCGTTTGGCCATTTAGAAATTAAAAGCCCACTTTTATCAGGATATAATGCATAGAAATCGTTTTCAAGCTAAATTGTTTAAACAATTAAAACGTACATTTTCATTTTTAAATAACCTTGAGAATTATTTTATTTATTCTAAAATTGTCAGTGCGCGTACCATTCCTGGCGTATCTAACAGTCGTGGCCATGTCCCAAGCGTGAATTTTAAATTTTCAGTTGTCAGAAGCTCATCTCTACGTAAATGGAATGTTTTCGTCATGAGGGCTGTCACTTGCTCCAAAGGTCCTCGAGAATGAAGTAACCATTGCTTCATATCTTGAACCTCTTTTTCGTCATCTATAATCTTGTCTGCATCATCTGTAAGATGAATTCGAATAAATTATTTTAGTTACTATTAAAATACCAAAATAAACATAAACAGTTATAAAGACATATTTACCCGTGTCCGTATTATCAAGGTTCATATTTGATTCTTTTTCTTGTAAGCGAATGTCATTCTTTCTTCTTAATGATTTTAAGAAATCTTCGATGCAACCTGATGCTGGAAGCCTTTTTTTATCAGGGTTGGGTTGTTGATTTTCAGTAGATTTATTAAATCTTGATTGCTTCACAACAAAAACCTTCGATGGAGAGTAATATGAGCTCTGTTAAATGAATACAAATAAAGAAATAATATATGTATTTAAAATCATAAACTAAAAAAACAATAGTTTGGTATAAATAAATTTATTATTGTTTGCAAACCATAATTTCCCACTTCCGTGCTTCAGCCAAATATGAATACAACTGATTTGCTATACATCGGGCTAAATTTTCCTTAATGTCCTTCGCAGGGCTATCAACAAATTGAAGATTTGTTATATACTTGTGTAATTTTTGATGTTAAGAATATGTATGTTTCTTACTAATATCCAAATCTTTTGACCATATTTTTGACAACACGGCTTTTGAGAGTCTTTTTCTGTTGGAAGGTCAATGTTGCACGATTTTCACAGGAAGAGAGAATATTCGTTCCTTTTGAGGAATGTTTATCAGCGTCTGCAGTAATTAATATCTGCTTTATGTCCTTTAGAAAAAATTACAAAAAATTACATTAAGTAAATACGAATATTAAAGAAGATAAAATATCATTTGTATAATTTTGGTATGTTGTAAATATGTACAAATAAATCTTCATGCTGATTAGTCAAAAGAAAGCTGACACTGCTTCCAGTTTCAGCCACAATTTGGGCACTTGTTTGGGATGTTGGAATATGCTATCAGAAAATGAAAATATTATGACAATAAGCTACAAATATATTTTTTATGGGTGAGTTTAAAATAAAATACATATTTTATTTATTACCTGTAAATCGACTGTGACAGGTGATTCAAAATTTTTATCATTCTGAATAACAAAACTTTGAGTTTCAGTTTGTACAATTAATTCAGGTGCAATCTAAATAAAAATAAAGGTATGTTTATACAATTTCATAAGGACACAGCAAATACTGACATTCATCATTTGGAATAAAACTATTGATACATGGTACACTATATTCTAAATCTATTTCAGATAATTTTACAATTTTTGTTTGGCATTCTGATTTCAGTTTAAACAGGTACGATAAATTATTCTCGTCGCAGCTTAATAATGATAATAAACAATATATTTCATTCTCAAACACAAAAATCATCCGAATATTACAAAATATCGGACCATTTTCATCAAATGAAAACACGAAATGACATCCGGGGATAACTTTAGTTCCATTGTGTTCTACACTTTCAACAACAAATATTTCGTTTTTAACATTGAAACCAATTTTTATAAGGTCTTCGCAATATACACAATCATCCACAATCATAAAATCACCCTTTCCAATATTTGTGTTTGTTCCATTATTGGACGATTCATAAAAAACAAATGCCATATTGTATGCCAGACGTTTACAAACGGAAAGGGAAATATTTTTAAAATTAAAAGCATTTCGTCCTACACATTTAGCAAATCTGTGTTTGGCTTCAAAGCGCATACACCAAAACGGTTTTAAAGGACCTAACATTTCAATGGCCCTTGGGTAATGTAAGAAGGTGATGGTGTTTGGGCTTCAAGTGAGACCCAGAAACTTCTAAATATAACTGGTGATGTTCTTGTATTAAAGATTTCAATATACAGATTCCCTGAGAACTGATACAAGGACTTAATAATATTCTGATAACTTTTCTGAGTAACATTAGCATTACCCAAACGTTGTCTTTTTCGGAAATTTTATCCTCAAAATAAATTGGTAAAAAAAGGAAAAACGTTAACATCTGAGAAGCTGTCATTCCCGAATGGGAATCTCCGTCAATGTAATTACTTGTCAGTTTTGCGGGACAAGATGACTTATAATTACTTTCATATTTAGTGGACTGGATTCTATAATTAATTTCAGTTAAATTAAATATTTTTTCATGAATGATTTTTCGTAAAAATATTTTAATTTCTTGATGGCAGATGCCTTCCAAAATATCGTGCATAATATCCGGAGCATAATTAAGTGTCACGTGAAATCCTTTAATTAAATTTAGATCACTTTCGTGCTTAATTCCGGTTTTTGACACATCGGAAATGATTAAATCCTCGTTATAATTTTGAATAGTTCTGTAAACTACCGATTCATCGGAAGTCAAATGTCTACAATTTTGCCTCGGTTCTTTGCAAAATCTACAAGGAAAATTAGCAACAAAACTTTCGGGGAAACCTAGCACTGTGTGTAAACCTAAATTATCTCCGCAAAATTGCAAAACTCTGATTTTAAAAGTGTTTTGTTCGATCTGTATTCCTTCTTCCAATTTATTAATCTGGTCTACAACAGGTCTCAATATCTTATTTATACCGTACTTTTTAACATAGGCATTCTTCACGACAGCTAATGGAAAAATAAAATCGAGTCTACAGTTTACAAAGCGAGGAAAATTTGCAACTGTAAAATAAAACATGCCTAATTTGTGTAGAGTGGCTTTTGACCCCATGGCATTACACACTTCGATTTCGTCGTAGTATATTTGTAAAAGGATTGTGTTTGGCAAATCAAAATCTTTACAATAACCTCCATCTCGATAACTTGAGTACACACTACCTTTCATTTCGTCTTGTAAGAAATTAGCTAATTCGCTGTTTCTGAAAAGTTGTTTCAAAATGTTAAGTGTACTGAAACAGTACATTTTGTCTGACTCAATGCTATTTGATCTGGTATTTGGATCGTAAGTTATGTGAGTGCCTAAACAAATTTCAATAGGATCAATGTACTCTCCTGATTTTCGAAAAAAGCTTTCTGTTTTATAATTTGAAGAAAATAAATCGAATGGATTTTCTAACTCTGCAAGTTTTAAATTAATAGTTTCTTTGACTGGAATATCTAAATTTGGAAGCTCATTGTCAATGTTATTTTTTGCTTCTTTTAAAACACTATTGATTAACGTATTAGTACAATCAATAATTTGTCTGGATTTTGAAATCGAAATGTTTCCACTTTTTTGCAATGAAATAATAAAATCAACTGGGTGGTAATTTCTGGTGGTTTGCTCCACAGGGTCTATTTCATGAATATCCTCATCAATTGGATCAGAGTTGGAGCAGTTGGTTTCTGACATGCTTGGGTTTGTAAGAGGATCCACACAAATGGGCTTTTCTACGCAAACATTGTTTTTTAAATGACGTTTTAAAGAATATAAATTAGTAAACTTCATTTTACACAGCGGACAAAGTATCCTGGCGCTACTGCCAACCAACTCGTGAAATAAGCGGATGTGATTCCAATACTTATTACACGAATCAACAGAAATATTACACAAACTGCACAAAAAACGCTTTGAGGTGCATGGAATTACCTCATCCATATTGATCGTTGTTTGGAGAGAATCGTTTTCCTCTATTTTGTTTATTGCTGCAAGAATCTTCATCCTTTGTCCAATTGATGGTACCAGATTTGCGAATAGTCTTTCTTGCAATGATCCATCTTTGCAGCTAGCAAGTTTCGTAAGAACTTCTTTGCCAATATCTTCGTCTGAATAGTTACATTTCAAAAGTTAATTCAATTTTTGTGTTTGAAAATTGTCATTATAATCGACATAAATAATATACAATCAACATATATACAAATCAACATAATTGAATTGGTTAAAAATCAATCACAAGCTGTTCAGTTGTTAATTGTGTACTTACCTTTAAATTTTTGAAATAAGTGAGGCAGTCCAGCAATAATCAATACTCTTGAAACAAAATCGTCTTCCATGATGGTAAAATATGATCAAATTTCAATTTTTGAAAATATTAAGCTTTCAATTTGTTTACTCGATTATTTCTCTTCTAACCATGTTTCAAATAGAGCGCCAACCAAAACGACCTTGGAAATGTACAACGTTGGTTACGTTTTACTCAACATTTGACACTTCTGAAAATGTATCTTATGTTGAGTAAAGACTACACAATGTTGTTTGATTTGTGGTTTACTAAAGGCCGTTGTGCAATAAATTATCGAATTTAGTTGAATTTAATGTCAACGTTGAGTAAAACTCAAATTCCTCATCATGTTGAGTACACCATTTTTTAGTGTGTAAGCTTTTCATAAGTAATTTGTATTAGTAAAAGAAATTTTTATTTTTTTAACCAAAAAATGTTTCACTTCAATTTTAATAGAAGTTTCGAGAAGGTATACCCGGGCAATTAGTAATTTGGCTCCAGAGAGTGTGTAATAAAGATTACAGGATAGGAAATTTGAATTCATTTGTTCCGATAGGAAGTGTTGTGTGGATTCCTGTGTACCAAATTCATCCCGACGAAACACATTTCACAAATCCAAATAAATTTGAGCCAGAGAGATTTTCGCCGGAAGAACATTTAAAAACACATCCATGCGCAGGCGCGTAGCCAGGTTTGAAAGTTGGGGGGTGCACAACAGGGAAAATCATACATATTCTTTGATTTTCACGAAAAATTGGAGAAAAAAGTGGGCTAAACGTGCCAAAACCAATCGAAAAATTTTGCTACTTTTTGTTATTTTGGAGCAAAATTTTATACTTTTAGCTAATTTGTATGAAAATTCCTAAAATATCTAGTGTAAGTTCACATATTCTGGGGGGTGCACCCTGTGCACCCCCCTGGCTACGCGCCTGTCCATGCGCATACATGGCCTTTGGTCATGGCCCAAGAAATTGCGGCGGTAAGAATCAAATAGAAATATAAGAAACAACAGAAATGTTAAAATCAACAGTATTTAATGTTTGATGTTAAAAACAGATTATCTCTTATTTTGGTAATAGATTTGCCATGATTAAAACAGAGATGGTTATTGCCTTCTTGGTTTTAAACTTTGACGTGGAAGTGGTGGACCCGAAACTCCGATTCCTCTTTACTTTCAGTAACAACGGACATCTAACGGCGACCAAAAATCTTGCTTTGAAGCGGATACCTAATAAATAATAAAAAAAATCAGTTTCTTTGTCAGTTTCTTCAAAATATATTAGCTTTGCCCTTCAGGGGTTTGGGATACTGTATCCAAATGAATGACCTCAGTCCCAGAATTAAATTTTCAATTCTGGCAATATAAAACTCTAATTTCCAAAATTTAATAAAGCTCGTTGCTAAGTTAAACAACATATGGAATTAGCAAACTATAGTTAAATAAAAGAATATTTTTATGTTACAATGATGTTCAATATGCCACAAGGAATCCCCTGCTTAGTCAACTTGTGTGTTAAAACTCAACTAGGACAAAATGATTTATCATTTGTGATTACAAAATCCACATACTTTATTCTCATTTATTTTCCAAATTAATATTTACAGACATGGACAAGTGTCAACTGTGCATAATGTGTAGCTGAAAATCATATTTTCAAAGTAGTAGCACAATACACCCAACGAAAACATTTGACGAAAATTTTGCACGAACTATTTATATTATAGTAATAAATACTTTAAATACTATTCGCAAATGAAGCGCTTCAGTTTGGCGACTTGTTTATTCGACGCTAGACTTGGGAACGTACACGATTTTTCAAATCCGACCCGTACCCGACTGGAAAAAAGTGAAACTCAAACCCGGCCCGAACCCGTTTCAAGAGAAAAATATAAACCTGGCCTGAAGTCCACCCGAAAGATGTAAAACTCGAACCCTCGAATAAATACTCAAACGAGTATAAATTGGTTGGGCAAATATGTTTATCAATCTCAAATTGCCAAATCTTACTAATGAAGAGATTGTTTATTATACTGGAGGTGTTAAGATTCTTTAGACAGTATAATCACTCCACGAATACAACTGGGTTCATTTTTATTAATTTGATTTACTTTTAAAGGTACCCGACTCGAACTTGAAAGTTTTTGTCACCTCTCCAAGCCGACCCAAATCTTTAAAAGTTATAAAATTCATGGTCCGAAACCGTAAATTTCGGGTCGGGTTTGCCCGACTGTAATAAACCAGTTCCCAAGTCTAGTCTCCCACCCCAGTGAATTTTAGTCCTACTTCAACCCCTCCAGCCATTTTGGATCACTTCGACTGTTCAATTAATTTTCTGCCCTATGCTGTTCTGCTCAAATAATATAAAATCTATTTTTTGAATAAAGATGTATATAATACCCAACATTCTGTTCACGTTTGTCATCGTTCGTAGGAACAACTGAGTGATTAATTCGTACTAATTTATTAATTAAGTTGAGATAACATGAAAACTGCTAGTGCGACGGATATAAAAATAGTTTCCAATACCAAGGAGGGACAGTCATAATTGTTTGGGTCTCTTCTCCGTTCGATTTTTCTTCATCCTGTGACACAAGGGACGTGTACCACTATGTAAACCAATAAATTGTCAATAATTACATTCAGTAAATATTATATTTGAAAAAAGAATACAAATCTAGAGCCTAAACTGCTCAATCAATTTGTTTGACATGTCATGTCATAGGTATTTTAATTCCTGCAAAAAATTCTAGAAAAATGATAAAGCAAAATTCCTTTCTTCCAGAAAGCAAAATACAGCAAATACTAATTCTGCTTTCTGGAAGCCGAAAGGCTGGTGACAATCGACGTTTTCTATTATCCCAATCCATTCCCATAAATGAAATTGTGAATGCAATAACGCAAAGCTACTTACCACAGTGGTCCCTTTCACAATGTACTGCACTGCCACTTGATTCTCTTGGTGCCCTAGTTAACAATATTTGAAAATTAAATCTCGTTTTGTGGTGAAACTTGGAGATGAAAATGGGATAATGAATATTCATTACATAATTACAATCGCAGCAGGTTTCCCAACTGAGCAGCATCTGTTCGATAGAACAATGTAGGAAAGCTCTTATAGGATGTCCAGTATTTGAATCTGATGCTTTATATTATTGTTTGTTTGATCTTGACAGTTTCATTGTTAGGTTTTCGAGACTTTCTTTGGAAATTAGTGTGAGGGGATGTTCTGTACCCAATAAAACTTCTCTAATTTCTAACACTTCTTTATACATCATCACAGATTCGTCGAATTTTCCTATTTGATCCATAATCCACGCCTTGTTGTGCTTAGTTATCGTTAAATCACAATTTTCTTTTCCATACAGTTTTTCTAACTTGTGCGATACTTCATCGTAGAGCATCAATGCATTTTCATGTTCACCTTCATCTGCATGTACAGCTGCAATAATTATTTTTAATTTAAGAATTTCAGGATTGTCTCCTCCATTTCCAAATCGTCCCCAACTTTTCAGTATATTTGTCGCCCTGTGTTTTGCTTCCTTCAAATTATATTCACTCCAGTGAACTTGTGCGATTTTACGACCCGTTTCTAGAGTATGGGGATCACATTCTCCAAAAAGAGCAGATTGTTTCTCGTGAATGATTTTTAAATTTCCAAGGGCGCTTTCGCGATCGTCCAAATAACACTGGAAGCCGCATTTCCAAGATTTCATTGTCAAAGTTGCTCGATCATCGACTCCAAGAAGGTCTTCGAGATTATCTACGGCAGCACAACTAAACGAAAAGCCTTCAATGTATCTACCCGCATTTTCATATTTACTTGCAATCCTGTCCGGAACATTTTTGTTTTTCTGGACCAACTCTGCTTTATTCGCGGAGTGTTTCCAAACACTGCTTATATGAACTAAATCTTTATCACTGATTTGGTTGTCCACTAAGAGACCGTAAACTATTTTCAATACACTGTCTAACATTTCTATCAATTTTCCACTTTTCTCCAATTGGTTTCTAACCGTTTCTTGAACTTTGGGATCTACCGAAATGAAAACTTGATCGCGAATTTTCTTCCTTCGACAAATCGAACATTCTTCTAACGCATCAAAAACGTCAGCGTTGTTGAAATCGGATGAATATAATTTTTCAAAAAGTTGTGGTAGGAAGGATGTGTGAATACTTTCAGGATGTAGCACTGAAATTATGTTCAGCACATTGTTTAACTCAGAATTGTGACTAGAAGCAATGTTCTCTACAACTTCAGTAAGATTTGTAACATTTGGGACAACATGGTTGAATATTTTCGTTTTGGCTTTCCCAATAACAGTTTTGTTGGTTAGTGTCCAGTTTTCATTCATATTTTCGGGATTAGTTGATGAATTAGGAAAATTTGAAGAGTTTAGGTATATTATTTAGTTAATTCATTCTAATTATGACTTCCAAGACAGTTTTTCGCCAATTCTAAAAAAAGAAATGTTTCAAACATACAATTAATATAAAATTAAAATAGGTGTTATTAGCTTGGCGAAAAATAATGATAATTTATATGTATTTCATATTTGTGCACGAACATTATTTATAAACATTTAATTTGTGGTATCAAATCAAGTTGTGAAATATGCCGAAAATACATATTTACTCATTTTACTTTCAATGTACTTTCTTTCATCTGCATTTACCTGATATTATTTTGAGATTGATTCTAATAGTGTTGTTCTGAAGCAGCTGTTTTTATGAGGGTACATTTCGCATATTTCATCCCTTGGACATCGTGACATCTTAGATTTTCCTGGATAAGATTACCTATTCAGAAAAATAACAGTACAATGAGTTTATTTTCTGATAGACAACTGTTTTGCAAATAATAATTAAACAAGGACGTACCGAGAGGGGGGGCACTGGGGGCACGTGCCCCCCCCAAATTCCGGGAAAAAGGCAAAAAATGTCTAAAAAATAGCAAAAAATCGCCAAAATTTTCGCGCTACGCGCGAAATTAGTGTATTTTTGGTTTATTTTTGGCTTAAAATCGCTATAATTTTTCGCGCTACGCGCGAATATGTCACTTTTTGGCAGTAAGTTTATTGTGTGCCCCTACCAAATAGAAATCCTGGGTACGCCCTTGTAATTAAATGATAAATGATAAAAATCTGGGCTATTCAAATGACCTGCACTGCACCGCTGCTGGAAAAAACTTTTTCTTCCCGGTATCCTAGAAAAATTTCCCGATTTTTTTGGGCACAAAATGCATTG
>JABASD010003104.1:0-21948 GCA_019776165.1 Pogonognathellus flavescens
CTCTGTTATGTGTTATGTGAGTTTTCTTCAACTTCCTCTAGCCATTGCCAAGGCTTACTATAGTCATCCCAAACAACTTAAAACTAATGCTGGCTCTCGAGCCCCCCATAAGCTTTTAACGAGCCGAGCCGTTAACGAGCCTGTGTTTGTACGCCCAGCTTATCTCGTTAACGGCTCGGCTCGTTAACGGCTCGCTCTATATAATGATAAGGCTCGTTAACGGCTCGGTTCGTTAACGGCTCGCTCTTTAACGGCTCGGTTCGTTAACGGCTCGCTCTTTAACGGCTCGGTTCGTTAACGGCTCGGTTCGTTAACGGCTCAGCTCGTTAAAAGCTTATCGAGGGCTCGAGAGCCAGCATTACTTAAAACCATTAAATGGACTGGGAGTCGGGAGTACTTGGAACCTTCGTTCGTTTCTCGTTCGTTCGCAAGTTTAACGCGACCAAAACTTAACTTTCCAGTTTCTTTCGAAACTGTGAACACTTTATCATTATCTTCAAACTCCGTCATAAATGCATAATATAATCTGCAATTTATGACCGCATTAGTGTATGTGGCCAAATGTATAATAATAATTATATATTAGGTTTGCCATAGCTTATCGAGAAGCTTTGTTTCTGTATGTTGCTATATGCGGAGTATATAATAAAATATAGATTAGGTTAGGGCTTTTCTACGGTCGAGCATAAAAGGGTCGGATACTTACGCGGATTTTAAAAATCTCTCTTGTGCAGTACATTTCACAAGTAACATTCTTTCCAATTCCCAGCTTAAATTGTATTTGAAGTCAATAATTGTAAAGCCATAAGTAAAGTGATATTAGAGAGTCCTTTTTAAGAAGAATCATAATATAGCTTTGCTTAAGTATACGAAAAGTTATTATAGCAATTAAGTCTGGGAGAGATCAGCTTCGGTTATCTGGTGCTGTCAATCAAATCAAGTCATCAAATCAAGTCAAAGTCTGTATACATTGTATAATACCGGGTAGCAATGCAAATAATGAAATGTATGAATGAGGGAAAATATTGTAAAATAGAAACTGTATCTAAACGACGCAATGCATTAAATATGAGCCAGTTAAATACAAGTTTTATAATTAATGGCTAATGTGCGAGAGTTTGTCAGCTTTAGATAGCGACTTAATATCATTGTAACCTTCAAAGTACGTATTGCATTTCGTAAAAATCATATAACATAACTTTATACGATTAGTTACTAATTTGACAAGTAAGTGTATGGCAACTACAACATTGCATGTTAACATTACCGATATATTCATTTTTACTAGTATTCTGTAAGCAAAAAGGGTGGTTGAATCTTACAAAGCTGCATTGCACTTAGAATTAAATCGAAACTCTCTCTTGCCCACTGATCTTGTGCGGAAGTCAGTTTATTACTGGAAATAGTTTACTAACTCTTATTACCGTGTACAGTGTATGCACCATTATAGACTGAATGGATGATGCAAGATCCAAGCACCTCACTAGTTGCGTAACCAGTTATCAGGTAAATGGAATACTAAATGTGATCGAATGTATTGACATTGACATGAAATAGTTCCTGTACAGCTTTATGACGAATATCAACCCAACCCAATTTGTATGCAAGCCAGACGCCAACGAAGCCAACCTATTCAAAGCTTTTATAAACAACTCTCCATCCATTTTGACTGTCACGTTGTATCAGTCGGATGCTCTTTATGGTTTGGTCAATATTCTTTACTTTGTCCATTTCCATTCCATGTAATGCTTATAGATTGTACAAGTCCAGTATAACATTGTAAGCCAAGAGGGGTGTCTGGAGTTTGGATGTTAGGCAGAAACAGGAAGTAGAATAAATTAATGTGTACTTTGCATTTCTTTCAATATTATTAGTTGCTTACGTTTACAAGTACATCTGTACAAGAATGTTGCCACAACATTGCAACTCTGTGTGGTTGCTTCTTGTTGGTAATTTAGACGTATAGAGACTTGAGACAGAATTGGAAGGAAAAGACATTGAACAAAGTCGATACCTAAATAGAAAGCAAAGGACAAATAGTAACAAAAGGGAAGTTAAGTGCACGTACAGATAGCTATTCCATTCTTCATATACAGGTCTATAGACTCTATACTGCTTCAGCTATCACATTATGTATTCTCCTTATTTATTGTTTGCTATTACTAGGCCACTTTATATCTGTACCAGGGGCGTATCTACATAAAAATTTGTAATGGGGGTGGGCTGGAGCCGTCTGGGGAGGGCTGAAAGCATTAAAAAATTGCGGCCGACCCTCTTTTCCGGAATCTGGGGGGGGGGGGGGGGGGAGGTGAGCCCATACGTAGATACGCCCTTGATCTACACACAGGTAAGTGTGTGAGTATGTGCATGACTGTATAGTGTACATTGTATAATGACAGCGAAGACGCGTTTTTGCATGAAGCTCTCTTTTGTATTGTCGTTATTACCTGTGTAGTGTATACTACCTTGCCCAAGGCTGTGACGTTAAATGTATTCTTTTGTTGCTAAAGCTAAAATTAATCTGTTTCCCCACGTGTTCTTCTGCTCTTGCTCTCCTGTAATAAGGTTACTTGTTCCATATTCTTCCTAATTCCCAACTCAAAATTCTTCCCTTCAAAATATTTCATTCAGTGCATAATTCATCTCCAAGTGCCCAGCACTAACAAGTAAGCATTCCTCTCTCAACTCTCCTTCTCAAAATACTTACATCCACCCATCCATTTAACTTTACATAACATACACACACTTATGTCTAGAATTTCCCGCTAGCGTTTTTCACATTCTCCATTTATTTCTTACACGTAATATTAATCGAATTATAATAGTTTTTAATATTACATAACTTGTGATCTAAATGAGACAAGGCGAAATACACTTTGTGGTACGTAATAGTAACATTTTATACTGAAATGGAACAGCTAATAATAACCATTGGGATTACATTAGAAAGTATTCAGGTTTGGGTTGAGAAACTTTCCTTTCTGATACACCTGTAGATTCTGCAGATGCGCTGCATGAACACACATGAAAGTGATATTACGTTAAGTGTACTTAGATGTATCTATAATATTATAACGTTATAAGCAGGCAATAGTTGCAGTGCCCAATATTATAGCACTTTAGCAATTAACTTCAGGTTATTAACTTCGGTACATAATTATTTATTTGTATTGTTTGTTTTTTTCGCAAGCGTACAGATCTTATTATAAAACTAAAGCTGTTAACTATGTTACTATGTACATAATAATGTGAATGTGCTTAGGGTGTGAATAGAGGTGAGTGTATTGCAGCAACATTTCAGCTGAGAGTTGAGACAGTTTAAAAAAGCTACTTTGCAGCTCTGTTTGATTTTCTTTAAATGTTTCGTTCTTCTTCCGTAGAGTAACATCTATTAATCTGTCCGTTCAGTGAGGGTGAGGCTAACGTGAGTGATAGATGTGTGCAGTGTAGTATCATCCAATTTGTGTGTATCAGGAGTAAATATCTCACAGTTTCATAGCAGAATCAACTATCCACAAAGAAATGCACTGCAGGGCAGGGTGCTCAACAGTACAAGTAACCGTTTTTCCATTTGGGTTGAAGAAGGTGTATTTGATTTGCGTGTGAACAGACAAGAGCTGCCAAACTAGAAATTGTTAATTGCATTTGGTACTTTAATTATAATGGCATTATTTCAGAGCGTTTTAATACAAGTATGTAATGTGATGTGTGATGTAGGCACGATACAAATATATTGTAGTAGAGCTTCGTCAAGAGAATGAAAAGGGCTTTGTGTCTCTTCGTGTTTATTTCATGTGGATACATAGAAATCGAGTTTGTAGAAATTCCTGTACAGTATACAGAAATTATTACTACACATAGTAGAAGAGCAGAAAGTTGCTTCCATTTTCTAATTGTGCCGTTGTTGTTGTTGTCGTGATGAATATCTGTTCTTTGATCACGAATGTGTAGCTGCAGTGAGAATTGAGTAATGAGTTGTATTGATTAGGTGTGTGCGAACGAAAAGTACAATTGGATTGACGTGACCATGATATGTGCATAGTAATTAGTTACAACAAAAATTGATCAATCCCAATCCTCCAAAATCGACCTAATTCGACTACCCACATAAACACACAAACTTAAACCCATTCAACGTCATTCCGCGGTTAATTCATCCACACAAACACAGTTCCTTTAGTTGCATTCTGCATAACTACAATAGCTAGTGTGTGTTCTGGCATTGCAATTCCATCACTTATCAGATACAGACCCACAACTATCAACTATATTATGTCTTCAGCCATATAGATTAATTCTAGTTAGAACTTCTGTTATAAAATTGCATGTTATCAGTTGCAGAAAATAAAACAACTTATCTACATATAAGTAGATAGATCTAAGATGTACCTTTAGTTCAAATCTTCATGTATAGGCATACACAATGTATTCGTATATCGTGTGATGGAGTTAAGTTACTTTTTACACAGAGGAGCTTATTAGGAAATATTTCATAGGACATGGTTAATTCCTCATCTCATAAACTCTGTGAGTGAAGGTCTAGTTTTAAGCTGATTTTTAAGTTTTAGTACATCGTGCACTGGCTGTCTTAATTCATTGGTAATGATTAGTGAAGTGTTGCGTGCTGACAGTTTTGCAGACTCGAGACTCGACAATTTTAAGTATTAAACAATTTTTCCTTACTGTTAGGTTCAGGCCGGCAGAATATCGTCTGGAAACACAACTTTGACTATAACAAGCAGCTCAGTCCTACACGAGAACAGTAATCGTACAACATTCCTGTAATGTGGTGATAAAGAGCCATCGTGAAGGAACGCATCAATATTCTACGTTACTCTTCTGTGCAACAACGGATTATAACGGTATGTTAAATTACTAATTTAGACACTTCATCAATATTGCTCCGTCTACGTTGATACGTGTTGCATATGCAATAACAGTTTTTTATCGTGCCTGTTTGTTTCTTTCACTTTTAGAATATGTAGCACAAACTAGTGCCAGAATCAGCGATAACGAATTACTCTGAAAAAGAAAATATTCTTTTTGGTTTTACAATATTTAAAAATTGAGGACACGTCTGTTCCACGCAACAGCAATAAAAATGAGTTCTACTTCAAATCTTAGCAACAGTTCTGTGTCAATGGACGTTGTTGAAAGTACAATGGACAATTCGAAGACAAAATCTCGAGGCCGAGGTAATCCGATAGCTCGTGCATTTTTGTGGCACTACGGAAATACGACGAGTTCCATCAGCCAAGAGCAATTGGACAAAGAAAAATATTTGATCTCGAAAGTGAAATTCAACCCATGGATTCTGATGCCAGCGGCTGTCATTGTCCAATTTTGTTGTGGATCCTTGTACGCTTGGAGCGTGTTTAATAGCCCAATCGACAAAGCCATCACCGGAGACCCGAAGTCCGCCCAGGCACCTGTCACATTTTACATCGCCGTAGGAATGTTCGGAGTTTCCGCAGCATCGATGGGTCCATGGTTGGAAAGGAATGGGCCCAAGAAGGCTCTAATATTATCTTCCACTTTATTCTTCCTGGGAAATTTGACGTCCGCACTTGCAGTTTACGTTCAAGCCATGTGGCTCTTATACATTGGTTACGGAGTCATCGGAGGATTCGGTCTCGGTTTGGGCTACATCTCTCCCGTCTCATCCCTCCAAAAGTGGTTCCCACATAGACGTGGCATGGCTGCAGGATTTGCAGTTTGTGGATTCGGAGCTGGTTCCATCGCCATAGGAAAAGTTATTTTACCTTTGATTCACTCAGTCGGATTGTCTTTAACATTCGTCGTATTGGGATCTTGCTACTTCGTCGCCATGATGAGTGCTGCGCTTATATTCCGAACTCCCGCACCCGGATATTCAATGCCTTCCTCTGAATCTCTGAATGCTTCTAAATCTGACGACTCTGAAAAGAAGGAAGTACCAGAACCACTACCTCCCCGACCGGAAATAAAACTGACTTTGATAGAATCCATTAAATCCTTTGACTACCTTTTACTGTACATCATGTTTTTTGCCAATGCATTATTTGGATTGGTCGTAATTTCTCGACTTGCGAATATGATCAATCAACTTTACTCTAAAACACCCGAAGAAGCTGCTACAATCGTTTCCATCAATGGAGCTTTGAATCTTTTTGGAAGATTGTTTTTCTCAACGATCTCTGACAAAATTGGAAGAAAAGCTTGTTTCCTCATCATGTTGACCACGCAAACAATTGTCGTTGCCACATTTCCTCTGTACACGGAACATAAAGTTTACTGGGCCTTCTTGCTAAGCATGTTTGCCCTAACGATGTGCTACGGAGGAGGATTCGGAGTCATTCCTGCATTTTTGGCTGATATGTTTGGGGCAAGCAACATTGGAGCTTGTCATGGGTTAATTTTAACTGCATGGTCAATTGCTGGAGTAGGTGGAGGTTTAACCTTCACTGCCATTTACAATAAACAGATAGCGTCGGGACTTTGGACCACTGCTGATGCCTTCCCGTACATCATCAACTCCTACTGGATTTTGCCATTCGTCATCGCCGGTCTGCTGGCTGGAATTTTCGTGAGGACGACTTTAAAAGACAGAATTCTTCCTCCAGTCGAAGGGCAGTGGTTTAGATTCAGAATGTTCGGGAAAGTGGTGAGAATTAAAAGAGTGACAACATTTCCTCAAGTGGAAATTCTGAGTTCAGAAGAGTACGACGAGGAATGGGAAAAGTATCTCGTGTCCAGAAATGCCTCAAGTCAGAATAAAGAAACGGCAGAACAGTCTGCTTAATTTTCCTTGTTGTCCTAAACTATTTATGTTTATAATTGTTAGCAACAACATTTAAAAAATACTGTGCTTGGACTATTTTTTAAAACTGGCTTGTATACAGTAACTACTATTTTTATTTCATCACAGTCTCAATCATTACAATTAACTACCTTGCGTAATACCTACCCTATACACTGCTCTTGCCTAATAGTGCAGTTGTTTGTGAAATAGTTATAAAATGAGCTAGATTATTTTCTATTTATGAAAGATCAATATCTTGCCATATGAAAAAGGAAAACTGAGTTCAATTGGTCAAGTACAAATAAATCCTCAGTGTAATTCAGAATGTTTATGTGTAAATGGAAACTTAAGTTTGAAAAATAGAATAAAGCAACAAAAATAAATTGTTAAGTAAAAGGAGAAGTTGTTGACAAAAATAATTTTGCTCTATCTCAATAATGTCAAATCCATGATGTTATAATACAATAGACAAAACAATTCTTGTCTGTAATTATTGTCTGATTATCCATTTCCGTCACACCATCATGCATGCTCTTATATATTTTATGTCTACATAGTCTAACATAACAATGCATTATGAAAACGTGCATGGCAGATCTTGTAGTCTGTAATGAAATAACGGCGAGACAAGACATGCAATGACATTAATTATTGTATTATATATCATTGCTTAATTGCCTCATCTACAAATGTTGCGCTCCGTAGTCCACCACAAATGACAATAATTATTATTAGTTGGCTTTGCCACATAAATAAATAAACTGATTAATTGTTGTTAGTCTGAAATACTACTACTTGTACATGTTTATAATTTATACTATAAGGAAAACAATGTAAAACTTTTGTCTCTTCTGGTGACAGCTTCAACAAAGGTAAAAAATTCTTTTTCTTGGCACACACGACACACCACGCAACCTTTGGTGTCCTTATACACAAACCTCAACCTCACAAACGTATATGCAATGTCTTCAATGCTATAGCACACAAACCAAAACCAACAAAATCAGTTTTTAGTCATCCAATATTTGAATGGCCCCATTTTGCGTACTTGAGATGAATACAATCAAGAATGTCATTTCAGAATTAGGTAGAAAAGCACTTACTACTACAAATACTACCTCAGTCATCATCAAAAAGACACATCATACAAAACACATGTGTGTAACGTAATAAGATTTATCTTGTAACGTTTCTTTTTTATAGTACAAAATACTAGTTTAGCGAAGACTCAAATAGAGCATGCTCCGTTGTAAGTACACTCCGAGCTACAAAATACATCGTGTCAAAGGAAATTATACTTCATCACAAGATTAGGTCCTCGGCGTTTACTGTCAAACTCATCAACAGAAAAGGCTTTTAGCAGTTGGCAACTGTACGACACGGTAGAACGCTCTACTATAATAGCATTAGCAATTTAATTATTTTTGCCCTTACAGATTTTGAAAAGATACGTTTTTCATGTTGAATTCGTTTGCAAACGCAACAAAGCCAAGTTATATACACAACACATAGGTTTTAAATTGGCAATTTTTAAAGCACCTAACAATAATATTTATAATTATTTACCATAATGATGTAAAATGAACTGTCTCAGCTTCAGTTTTTGTTATCTTATTATTAGTAACAATTTACTGTAGTAATAATTATTAGAGTAATAATAATAAGTGCAAAACATGAAACACGTTTACGTGTACTATATGTATTAGACGTAAATAATTATTGTAGGATGTAGGTGGTTGTATAATAATATGGCATCGAATTTTTTCCGTCAATTTGAGCCTCTCTCCATTCCAACTCTCGCCCCCACCTTTTTATGTGTATCAAAACTACAAAATTACTTACATTACAATAACTCTCGGTGTATCTCTCTTCTCGTTATTCTTACGTTTCTTTTGTTTTTAAACAGCTAATTATAATTTTTTATATGAAATGCAATATTCAAAATAGAAATATTATGCTGGTAGATAATGTGTATTAAATAAGATTACGTTTGCTTTTAAAGAACACCATTGCATAAGGGGTTGAAGCATAAGCTGCAACTGCTAATAAAGTACACACCATTTAATTGAAATCTCATGTATATTAGTTACAGAAAGTTCATATTGAAACTACTGCACTGTTTAGCCTTCACATTTCATACAGACAATACCACGTATGATTCAGTCATTCATTCATCCAAGTAATATCATCAACATTCAGCCACAGCTTCTTTAAGATTGCGAATTATAATAAAAAAGGTAGAGCACAGAAGATAAGACTGAATAGTGAGGAAATGTTCTTATTACTTCAGTCATTGTATCAAATCATAAAAATGGACTTCCTTACTTCCTTCCTGCATCTAATCTCAGACGTTTCAATTGTACACTTCTTTGCAATGAATTACTTTTACTTTATACCGGTTCAAATCGCATTGAGTGTGGAAATTGCCAAGTGATTGAAAACTGTGCCATAAATAAATTCTTTAAAATCACTTGTAGTTCAATGAATGAAGTGTATGTGAAATAAAAGGAAGGTGTTACTATATTTAGATCCTAAGATGACAGTTATTATAAGGCAACTAACATCCACTTTATGGTACAATTTCTCAAGTTTAATTAGTATTGAATATACACAACTTTATGCCAACATAAGCGACATATATAGTCCTAAATAGGAGGAGAAATAAAGGCATTCCTAACTTTGTACCTAGTAGTGGGTTATTGGGTGGGGGGATCAGCTTCGGTTGAGGAATGTGACAATGTAGCTTGTTTATACAATTCAATTCATTTTAATTATTCGTAAAATAATAAAGTTGTTAATTATTTCGATCAAATGTTTCATTTCAATTGTGTCGATACAAAGTGTAATGGAATCGATACTTGGTTGCATTGAATGATATTTAAACGCTGCATCCCAAAAGGAACCGTGTCTTTCGATGTTGCATTTATTTGGATTTATCCAAGTCACACGGTCTTTTGAGAAAATTTGTATATGACCGGATCCATATATTGAAAACTAGAAAACACACAACCACCCAATTCGCTATAAAATAAAACATGAAATGTTTCCATACAATTTTTGAAGATGTAAAGTAAGCAAAGAAGTTATTGACCATATTTATGTTCCAAGATGACAGGACAGGCTCCATGAAGTAATCGCTGGTCGCAATTTCCATTTTTAAACGTATCGTACCAAAACACTGCGGACCCTTTCACCGGAACTGCTGATGTACCAAGAAAAGGAAATGCAGTGAATCCTCCTGCCTTTACTTCACTCATCTGCGTCAGTAAAATAATATCCTCTATATTAAAAGCTTTTCAAATCACAACGGAATATTTTTCAAATTATATCTTGAATCGTGGTTTGTCAGATTTCTTTACTTACGTAGGTCATAAACGTTGCAATTCTTTCCCCATCGTCCTCGATCAATGACTTTACCCCAAACTTTTCAAAAAGAGCAATTCTTTAAATTTAAATTTTTGCAATTTCAGTTTCAAATTCTGAAAAGTGATGTTAATGAAAAATACTAACACAGTCAATGTGCGGTGAGTATTGACCTCCAAATGAATAAGCTGCTAATTGTAAAGCTTCGCTTTCATTCTCCTCTCGAACATTCAGTCCCGTGAAAAATTTCAGTTTTTTATAGAAGGATTCTTTTTGAAATGTGGAACGATCGTAGATCCACCCGTTAACTGCAGTACGATAGTCTGTAACTTCATTTTCAGTCGTAGCAAAACTCACCGTTTCTGCCATTTTCAAGATGGGAATGCCTTGTGCATTAATTTCATCTAATAATGCATCTCCAAGAAGATTATAAACTTGCACCAGACGAGGTTCGGAGTGAAGCAGTTCCATTTTCAAAGGATTTATTTTCCAATAAGGATTACTTTCTCTTTCATACCAACAGTACAATCGTCGCTTCTCCTCCAAGCTCTAAAATATTCATCCCACATAAGTTTTAAACAAAGGAATATAAATCTAATGAATTCAGAATGCAACATCTCATAATGCGACCTGTCATAAGAACAGCGGAGAATCATCTTTATCGAAGTTCGTTTCCCCATCTGCACTAACTTGTGCATTTCCGGTTACAATCATTTGACTTTGATATTTTCTTTTACAATAAAATAATTAGGAGAAATAATTTTTTAAAAGCATATCTACAAATTTGCACTGCCATTGACATGCATTTCAATTTGCCATTTTTCGTGGAAGACTCCCTTTTCTATTTCTCTTTGATGGTCAAAACTGCAGATTATTTTACTACCACTATTGTCCATTACAAGTATATACCTGACCTAGAATAGGTACAAATTTTCTGTATTGTATCTACCTGATAATTTTTGCCGGAGCACAAACTCATGTAGCGCATCATGGCAGAAAACTCCATCTCAGGCTTGTTGTCCAGCGGCAGTTGTCTTTCATGTTCCTTCACCGTGTCAATTATACGAACTCTTCCTTTCTCCGGTCCTTTCTCATTATTATTGTGTTTGTACTCGTAACCATCAGGTAGTTCTGCAAACTTGTGTTTGAATAAAGTTAAATATTCTTTCGTCTTGTTTGCGGAATTGTGCTGTTCTTCCCACAAAGCATCGTGCTACATTCAAACATCAATGTCCCTTTATCAATGCCTATACCATCAAAACTTTTAACATTTTCAGCATAAGTTCTATTTTTACCTATTATTGTACTGTACTACTCTTAAGCATGAAAACTACAAAATAAATGGGTACACAATCATTAAAACTGAAGTTTCATTTGCCACAATTTACGATTTACTTTATATGAAAGAATTAAATCTCAACCTGTTTTTTACTTTGTTTGAGATCCTCCAAAATTAACTGTTGATATTTTTCATTATAATCAGGAATGGTCTTCATCATCTGTAGTCCCAACTCCAGCCATTCAACTGCCAGCATGAAATTCTGAATGTATGTAGCATGTAAACCCAGTTCCCAAACATTTACGATGGCTAAGCTTCCTTTCGTATCCACCGATCCGAATATTCCTTTCGACAGCTTTTAGTGGAGATAAAAATATGAATTTTAGAAATATAACATCAAAAGGGAAACAGAAGGTAAGAAGAAATGGTAAAAGCGACAATAAGACATACATCTGCAGATGTGAAGTTGTAGTACATCTGCATACGCAGGATAGAATCCATGGCATCATTTGCGTCGTCCTCTGTAGGTAAACTCACATCAGCCAATGCACTTCTCAACTTTGTGCACCACACACAACCTGTCATACGTTCAACCGGTTAAAGTATGTCAACATAATAAAGTTCTTCTTTTCACATAGAGACATTCTCTACACTTTTATGTATTGCGTATACAGTAGTCGTAGTATTTTATTAGATGTGGAGAGGAAAGAAAAGAGTGATAGGAAAGAGAAGCTACAAGACAAGTCAGACACGTTTGATTAAATAAGGACGCTACATGAACATGATTACTGTGAATGAAGTGTCGTGTCGCTGCAAGTGGTTTTATTTTAGCACACTTACTCGAAGGAGCCACTTCAAGTGGAATGTACGCTGCAACGGAGTGAAGATAAAGCGAAAATCTTCGCAACATTCTAAAGGCCATCAAAGGGTTTGTTGCCACTTCATACGCTCTCGTCTGTCGAGTCAAAGGAGCAATATCGGCTGTGGGCTCTAAGGCACCGTCTTCATAATCAATAAGAAATCTACAGAGAATTACAATAATTACCATTAAGCATTTTCTGTAAAGAGTAAAGATTTAATTTCAGTAGAAGATTTATTAGCTAAATGATAAGTATAACTGTGTATTTACGCGTTAACGTCTTCAACCAGAGTTTCGTCCATCTGCAGCTCATCGCTCGTAGTTTTATGAAAATCCAATAAGATGGAATACACATCTTGTTCTAGTTCAGCCAACGAAATCAATTTTGCAGGGGAAAACGCGTAGTACTCTCGCTCTGTTAGTTTATCATCCGAAATTGCAAAGTTTGTGTCATCAGTCTTGGCTGAATCAAAATCGAATTTTCGAGTTTCTTGCTGCAGTGATGGTGAAATGTCATTATGAATGATTACAACTACTTGAAGTAATACTGAAAAGAAATCAACCTGCCAAAATAATAATGACGATAAACGTGTATACATTTTGTGTTGCCCACAGTCCCTACTGCACATAATATTATCATTTACCTACATGTCTTGTCTGCGTACAGTACTCACAACTGTCACAACCGGCAGAGCTTTCAATGCAAATAAGTTCCAGCGAAAGACAATGGCAATTTTATTTGTTTTTAATGATTCAATTGAAATACAATTTTCAACTGCAACAAAAAGGTATTTATGACGTCCTATATATAGAACTGTGTCACCTTCAAAATAATGCAGTCATATTAGAATTACTTTGCATAAATTAAAGAAAAACAGATTATGCTGAATGAATTGGATAATACGTAATGAAAATCTGAATGTAAACTGTACTCTGACATAGTTATAGTAGTTGTATATATAGAAGTAGAAGTAAGAGCGAATGAGTTGAAATTGTCTCACTTAACCTCAATGACCGAACAACTCTCTTCCTTCATCTTACAATTCTAAATTCGTGTGTAAAAACAGTTGGACTCATGAATATGAAACATTCACAAATCTTCCGTGTTCATATTAGACTGACGTCACACATGAATGCTCAATTCTGACCTGCATTGTTTTTATACAATTAGAGTCAGGGTTTGGAAAAATTACGTCCAGCTAGTGCGTGGAATTGTACAAACGCTTATGATTGATGACAATAAACTAAATTGACTGACAGCTAATAAATTGAAGTGTAAAATGAAACAATTGTTGCTTGCAGTTTCATTACGTAAAATATGTCCTTAAACTACATTTAACTAAAAGTAAAGCATGCATGTAAACGGGAATGAGTTAAAGAAGCAAAAGTTGAATATGCAGAAGTTGCTTCTTCAGAGTAGGTTTCGTCTTAGTCATCAGACACAGTTTTATTGGGGAGAAATGTGAAGATAATGTTAAAAGTTGGTGAACCACGAGAATTGATTAAATCCCTGTGAGATTACAATAATTAGTATAAGTAACTAGGCACAGATATACACAGTTGAATGTCTTTCTTTAATCTTTGAGCTGACAGAAGAAGTGCCTATTTAAAATATTGTGTACCACAAATAGCGTTACCCACACTGCTACAATTATGTGATGTGAAAAAACTCGAGTAACTCTTGATAAAATACGAGTTTGACTGGTTTACAGCGGTTTACTGTCCAATTTTGTCTCATTGATAAAGAATAAGTCTCTGACTGACTGTAACATAATTTGTTTGTTTTCCTAACGTCGATTTATAACTTGTATATTAAAAATCATCCTTACACAACAACCGTGCTATTAAAACCAATACAAACCTCATAAAAGTAATAATAAAGTAATAAGGATATTATGTCAACATTTTTTATACATTTCAGTTTATCTGTTTGTAATTGATGTGAGTATTACTTACAGCTCGTAAATCAGAATCTTACCTACAGCTACGATGTACTATCATCTTTTTCTTATACGTTATTTTCAAATATTATACCTATACCGTGTCTAACATGTTATTGCATACAATTAAGTGTGCACACGCTTGACTTTTTATTGGACTATGCGACTAACTACAAAATACAAAAACATTCACTTTTACATTGATAGCCATCAATTCTTTACTTTGCTTTATAATTGGGTCCATTGATTCTGATCTGCTGTTGAGAACGTGGGCTGCTTGTTTTTGCAAAATGATGCAATTCACACACGGTGTGGACCACGCAATTTAACCGTGAACTTCTGTGCATGGAATTTTTAACTGTTTTTATGAGTGAAAAACATTACTGGCAATACGGCAGCAACGTCCACTGGTCCACTCCAGCCGATTGCTGAAACTTGACATGACCTGTTAATGACTTTTGCAGTGGATGTTTGCGAATCGAATTCTGAATGCTGTGTATGACCGCGTTGTATTATAAAGCGTGAAATGTAAACATGGAAATTGAATTGAAGCTGAATTAATCTATTTACTCGATCATTTATTACATTTCAATGCCTGGAAAAATACGCGACATAAAAGTAGATTTCCACAAGACTGCACAACACATTCACAAACACAGCTGGAATTATTCACTTACACTTGCAAGCAGCAGCAGCAGTAATGGCAGTGAAGTATTGATTGTACATAATTTAGTTGTAGTCAGGATTCTCATAAAAATATTGACAATGTTAAGGTTAGATGGTGGAATTGTGATTAGCTGTAGACTGGGTCTTGTGTTGGTGTTGACAGGCTTGGCGTAACCTTCGTGCATGCAGATCAATCCATATTATAGGCCAACAGTTTTCTTATTACATTTCATCTGTTTTTCATGAAGCACCAACACCAACACCTAAACAAACAGTGAAACAGTAGCAGAGATTTACATCATATCAGTCCCAGTGTACTCAACTGCATTCACAAAATATTCATGATCTTTGACTTCTTGGACACACCATTTGGAAATAATATTTTTATACATCATACATATGGACGAATAAAAAATAACCATTTTCATGTGAACTCAAATCCCGACGGTCAAGCCACAGAAAAGATATTCAGCTGTGTAGAGCTAATGAGCTAGATGTGCATAAAAACGAATGAAATGTGCATACATGCGTGGTGCCTAGTTGTTTACACTAAACTCATTATTACTCTAGAATCAACTATCTTGCATGAAAATAATTCTTTTCGCACATACACATTTCTCACAAAAATATTTAATCACCAAACTTCTAACCTCTATCTATAAATGGCTAACCAATAATCCATTAAAAAGTAACATTGCATGGTTCTAAAAATGAATTGATAAAAATGCATTTACTGATGAATGTTAACAAGATTGATTTTTTTTAGCTAAGCCAATGACTTGCCTTTTGAAGCTTATTGGCAAAGAAGAATGCACGCTTTTAAAAACTACGCATGCTAATTTATAGTAACAGTATTAGTAATTAGTAATAAATCATATGAGGCAGGGTACGAAAATTGTTACACAATACATAATATACATGTTTGCTTGTTAATAATTGCTCTTATACAGATAGTAAAAACTGAAACAACTAACTAGGTACTGTAGGTACCTATATGGAGCAATAAATGGAGCAAAAAATAAATGATGACTCAAAGAAATTGAGGAGAAAGAATAAAAAGAGTGCATGTAAGGTCTGAAAAGTAGCCAGCACCAACAGTACCTACCTTCAGTTGACAATATCCATTGTGCCATAGTAATGACAATGAGTCATGTTTATTGTTGGTTATTACTCGTGTTATAGGATTTACAGGCCGATTGTCTGTTGCTTTGCTGTGTTAAAGGAAGAGTGGCGATAGTAAAGTATTATCTTAATCTCTGCAACCATGACTCACAATCATCCACCGCACATGAAGAAAGGTCACCTTATGCTCAGCCTTTTCCACAATGCACTGCACACAAATTCCACTCATCACCTTCTTATTCTTCAGCCTTCAGTTTTATCCCTATTCACCTGTTCTGCTTTACTCAAATGCTAAAAACAACAACAACAACAGCATGTGCTTTATCATACATGTAGAAGATAGTCAAGTGGCCAACTCTATCATTCACACACTGCACAGTCTGAACTATACACAGTCGTCTTTCTAAAAATGCTGTAAGAGCAGGTTACACAGTAGAAAGTAGGTAGTAGTCTGAGGTCGGAGAATATGTGGCGTATATTTGTTTAAGAAAGAAGCAAAGTATGATTCATTGTAGGTATTTAAGTAGTTATTCGTGTTTTTAGTGTCACTTATTGATTAGTGACAAATAAACATACATGCTACATAGATGCTACACATGAGCTTTGTTTATTCAGGTTATTACTTGTGTACAAATTCCATTCACACCAGCAACGATTAGTCCTGCACCAGACTACTGCAGAATACTCGGAACCTGCATGTAATACACATTAAGTATTAAGTACTATGAGTACGCAGTACACACCGAAGTCAAAGTCTCGTCTCTACTTTGTTATTTGCAGACAGACAACAGTTTGTTATTCCTTGATCCTACTCATATAGCGGTGCATCGTGTGAGTCCCTACGAAGAAAGAGTACCCTTTGGCTGCAACTTAATACGTAGAACAGAACAACTAAATAATTTACGCAGTAAAATAATCTTAATTATATCCGCCCATATCCTGCTTTACTACGCACATATGCCATAGCATTTATTTATACACTGCAATTAGTAAAGACTATTTTATACAAAAAATGTTCTTAAATGAGTAAATATGAATACAACATTGCATGACAAATACAATACGAAAATAATTTGTAAGTATTTATAATTTGAAGTATATAGAGACAGAGATATGGAAGACACATTCGCTTTTATGATGAGAGTAATTACATGTATCTGTTCTTGTTTGTATCTTTACTCATCATAAGACTCAGATAAGGACTTTATACTGCGTGTATACTCTGTATACGTAAGGAGCTTACAAGCGACGATATAGATGCAAGGTCTATGTAATCTCAACATTCAAACGTATATGATTATGTAGAATCTGTATATGGAGTAGAATGGGTTGTATGAGTTGCTAAGCTGTGTACTTGCCTATTCAGTGTCAAAGTGAACAAACAGTTGATTTATTTCTCCATACATTACGGTAGGACTGTAGTACGAGAACTAGACGAAGAAGAAAATGCATTTAATTCATCGAAATTTGTTCGGCTCCAGGCAGTTTGTCAACAGTGTGTATTTTCTGATGTCCAGGATTGATTAAAGCGAACTTCTCCATATAAATAATATTCTCTCTCAAGATAAGACGAATCAATTAAGAGCCCATTCATTACGTAGTACGTAGTAGTAGTGAAGAGTGATGCGAGATCAGCAGACTCCTTCCATCTTCATCCTCACACACTTCAAACCAAACTGCCTTTTGTCATCACATTATTTCCTTAAAATGCTGAAGGTTCAAAGATGCCATAATGCTAACAAGTCAGCTCTACGTAATCAATAATCACCCTCTCTTGCTTTAATCTCCCTCTGGCTTGTAGTAGAAACTTCTAGTCCACAAACAAATGACCAGCATTAAACATAAATAGTGTAAGCATTTACTATTAATAAAAATCTCAAGCAGAGAGAGAGAGAGAGAGTTATCTGAGAACGATGTTAATAATTCTATATGAGGTTAGTTAGGATTATTGATAGGCCTGTGGGTTAGAACCGGTTCTCTGTTTACCGAGACAAGCTATGCTATACTTACTACTTACTACTATTAAGACTGCCACAAAAAACAAGAAGATAAGTAGAAAAAGGTGAGAGGAAGACTGAAAAACATTTTTGTTTATTTTATAAGAACACATAAAATTTGTTTGATACTGCATGATTGTTGTAACAAACACACTTGAAACACTTGTCAAAATAAGCCGAAGATATACGCAGCTGATAAATAGAGCCAGCTACCTGTTGTTGTTTTTCGTAGAAAAGATTCTGTTTTTACATCAGTCATTTCTTTTTTGCTTTTATTTATGCAGAAGGTATATGAAGGCACATGAAGTAAGAATAGCCTGTGTGTGTAAAGGGTAGCAGTGGATTTGAGATTTGAGACGATATATAAATGCGTCGCCTTTCCTTATTCTTTCACTTTGGTGTTATCAGTTGTTGAGATTTTTAAATAGCTGAAAGTTATCGCATCGGTTGAGAATAAAAGGCTGAGGAAACCCGTGTGGTTTGTGTTGAGAGAGTGGAGAGAGCGAGAGAGGGTCAGCAGACAGAGACACTTTGCTTAGGTACAGTTGAAAGCAGAGAGTAGAGATTCGTTAACAAAATCGCCAGTCTGTCGCACCAATGAAAATTAAAGCACTTCAGACCAGTTCGAAGTAGTTATATAATGCAATCCAGATAACAAACTGTGTCAAAAGAAGAATCTAAGAAGCATCTTCTTACTACACTCCACCAGCTCTTGCAGCATCCACCACACAAACTGTTTGCTGTTCATTTCTTACAACAACACGTTTTCTTCTTCCCTCACGTTGTGCGAGGCAACACTTCTTCTTCTTCTGTGAGTGAGTTGTAAAACAGAGACAGCTTATCTGCACCGTTAATCGATTTGATCTTCATTAATTTGATTCAGGCAGACTTAATTACACACAAATCACAAACATATTTACGTGTGTGTAGTGCTACATAGCAAGTCTCAAGTCAGGCTGAAGCTGAATACTGAATACGTAATATTGTAACGAAGTGTAGACTTTGACTCTTAATTCAGTGATATAACGCTTAGGCCTCTCGTCTTTCATGTCACATATGTCATCCCTGTCCGTGTTGAGATAAGAAGTTATTAATAGACGCAGCAGAGAACTACAAATATCAGACTACGCGATTTCACTGCTTCAGTTTACATTTAGCAGCAGAACAACCAAGTCACAGCTCCGTGTGCTACGGATCACAGTTTCAACCCACACATCCTGTTCCAGACAAATTCACAAGTGTTCTCTCGAATATTTGTTGAAATGTCTCACGCATTACCCGCAGTCATTGTCAATAACGAAAATGCTGAACAGTTGAAAGAAGAATATGCCGTAAGCAAACACTTCCCCACTTTCTTTTCCTCTTTCATATAAATTAAAACCATTCTTTTCTGTGATATAATATCATATATTTCAATTAAAATATCCAATTGTTAATGACTTACATTTGTGAATATAGAAATGGCTGATTCTCGAACTGGGCGAACCAGTTACAATCACTACCAGAGAAAGCATTGCCAGATCCACGTCTTTCACAACGTATCTCATTAGGGCTGAGGTGAGAATTTCATCTTCAAAGATTCTTCTACTCTCAATTTATCAATACATTTTTAGATTTCGAAAAAGTCTGATTGGTGATAATAATTTATATATTGACTTACAAATGAATTAATGTTGCAGACAAACCATGCAGCTTTTAAGGAACCTTATTCCGCAGTCAGAAGACGATACTCAGAGTTTTGTTGGCTAAGGACCCATTTGGCTCAAAACTACCCAAAAGAGTAAGCAATTTCAACAAGTATTTTCTCTAACTTCATTACATTCTTCAATTTATTCGTAGGTTTCCTTTTTAACGAGAGCCATAGTATGTGTAGAGTAAAGAAAAAAGTGAAGTAAAGTTGTTGAATTATTTGAAAGTGTTAAGGTGTCCTTAATCAATTTTTATAAGTTGTGTGTGAGATTGCGTGTAAAAAATTTGACACATAGAATATATGAAATTACCTTGACACGTTCTTCAAGTGGAATTGCAAACGTAAACAGTTTAATGAATTAAAGATTTATAACTTCTACTATCCATTTCATTTTAAAACAACGAATCAATTTGTTTGCACAAACTTAACATTGATTGCTCTCTGTTTAATGTATCGGAAAAACGCGTAATATTCTGGATAGATATCATTTAATGTAATATTATGCGACAAGTAATTGATAATGTAATCGTAAATACTTTATGGCTAACCATTATTTTATTTTATTCTTGTTTTCAGAATTTTGCCCCCATTGCCACCCAAGAAAATCTTTCATATTGTTAAGTTCAACCCCAAAGTCATTGAAGAGCGAAGCAGAGGATTGTCCCTGTTCTTACAAAAGTAAGTATCCAAATCCCCAAAATTGTCACAAAATGCATTATGTATTTTCGCACGTATTTTTGTCATTCTTTTAAGCAACAACTAATTGCGAGTGCAATGATTTGAATAGAATCCTACAAAAAGGAACATTCCTGTACGACACAGCCCTGCACCTGTTTTTGCAAAGTGAGGCAACGATAGACGAAATGATGGCAGCAGTGACTGAAGAAAACTTGAGGAAATTGCCGAAAGGATACAATATGCTTGTACGGCAATGCTCTTGCAGTTCAGCTGGATCCGCCGTCTCGGAAGGAAGCTTCATTTGAAAACCAAACTAATGTTCAAACAAATTAATTTATTTTTCACCCTTCAAAGGGTTTTCACCAGGAAGTTTATTACTAACAGTAAGAATTTATTGTCTTATGTGGAGGAAACAGTCAGCCTAGTTCGTCTTCCATTTTTGGGCGGAAGTGTAATAGTGCCTGTAAAAATACTTGGCAAATGAATAGTAATCCTACACCAAGGCTCCCGTTAACACGAGATGTGTTAAACAAACTGTAAATATAAATGAAATGACAGAACTTTATTTCATTGTTCTATATCCAATATTGTTTCTGTTACTTATTGTTAGTCAAGGAAAATATTGTCATTTCCTGAATGCTATATATAATTTTGGTTACCAAATATATACAATAGTTAAAATAATATTAGCAAAAAACATTTAGAATTGGGTGAGTATTCCATCCATTTTTGTAACCAGTACTTCTTTTGTAATCCATGTTTATACGTTTCCTTTATAGTATTTTATTTACTCATTCAAATAGTCTCTGTGTATATAGACATGTACCCTAAATGTATACTTGATATACCCATGTTGTTATTTTATCCAACATTTCATTATTTTTAATTACACTGACACATTTTATTACCGATTTAGTACCAAAATAAAAATAGTCCTTTTGTACTTACGCTGAACACATTTAAGTTGTACTCGACAATTTATTATTCATACTTCATGCAATCAGTAATTAGTAAATGCATCAAACTATAAGCAATTCCAAAATCTTTATTTCTCAGCCTATACGTGTAATTCAACTCATTTGAACTAAGCGAAAACTTATTTGGATGTGTACGTTTTTTATAAATGCATGTTTTTGCCCTGCAGGGTATTATCTTTATGACATATTATTAAGTAATTATAATAATTATTATTACCATTTAAAGATATTATTAGCTCATTGCTAGAAAAATGAAAGGTTGGAATATTAAGTAGAAGAAAGTGATTAATTGCCACGTTGCGATATGTTTTGCTAAAACATTTCAGAGTCCATAGTTGAAAACAAGTCTCTTTTACCTTCGCTCACATGAAAAAATCCGTTGCAAATCAAAATATTTTTGTTGCATCGTACTGGATTTTACTGGAATCCTACTACGCACTTTGGCTTATACTTTAACAAAAATTACACAAACAATTTTATTACCTTAATAAAATTAATAAATGTGAGTGAATTTTGGAAAAGGGACCATTTAGGATGCCTGAATTCCCATGTAACAATTCTTTAAATTTAAACCACTACAGTAGGCCTCGCACATC
>JABASD010003105.1:0-21933 GCA_019776165.1 Pogonognathellus flavescens
TTAGGTACGGACCTGGCACCAAGAACCATGGTCGACCAAACCAGGACCAAAATAATTCTCTGGTCGACCAACCGAAACCAGGAATTTTCATTGGTTTGCACACCTCTAATTCACATCATAAGCTAATATCATATTGTTCAATAAAGTCCCACTCTCCTTACCCTGTGTGTGTTGTCTCCAGGAATTCTTCAGTTTCTTGCCTTGTCATAAGTGCCAAGTGCTTTCCTTTGCTTTTACCAAGTTTACCTTCACTTTTTACTTTCCCACTCTCTCTCTCTGTCTCTACCACTCCATACTGTCTTTACTTCACGTAACATTACATTACACAGCAAAATGCTACACACAGTGTCATACTCTCATTCTTTCCTCTATTTCCTATACTTCACATTCCTTGTCTTTCTTAACACACTCATTCCATATTTTATATTACTATCATCATCATCTACGATGTATTACTATTACTTTGAGTGGAATAAAGTCATCATCTCGTCAGTCCCATTGCTATTACTGTTACTATGAACTCTTACAATGCATAGCACTCTGCCCATGCCACCTCACACAACACATTCTATCGGTTATTATAAATTCTTAGTAGGAAACAGGGAAACTAAATACAAGAAAGATACAAAATAATATGGTACGAAGACATTGAGACATTATATTAGAGAATGTGTATGTGTATGTATCACACGTAACTGTGTATGAACTGTAAAGTAAAACATGAAACCCGACAAGGGACTTTGAGTTGAGTGAGTTGAAATTTTTGCAAAGGAAAAACTCATCTTTGTCTTATGAACATCAACAAGGAGCTTTGGCTGCTCGTATTATTCCTTGTCAACTTGTCTTATGACCCTTATTCTTATACAACTTCAACATGGACTACAATATGCCGTAAACACATTTAGGCACTTGGGGAATCCACAATAGTTAAGTTTAAGTATAATATGAGTAAGGAGTATCAACATACATAGGTTTGAGTGTATTATACTGTTTACAGTGTATAATGCACACTCCCACTACTACTATTGCTATTGAATATAGAAGAGTATGCCTGGAAAGGTCTAGAGCTGCGAGAGAGAGAGGACGGGAAAAGATACTTGTGGGAATTAGACAGAGTGTGGTGGCTGGCAAGAGAATAGAATAAAATTGGGCAACTCAAGTGCTTTACTCAGTTTAGTGTATTATGGTCATGGTGTGTTGTGAATGGCTATGATGACGAGCATTCGCTATACGAGGAGATGATGACTGCGGCTATAAAATGCTTGTCAGTTCATGATGACAAGAGACACCGAACGGGTTACGTTTTTGTTGTTGTTAACCCATCCCACAGTGTCTAGCGTCATAAGACACATAGAAAGGTGTAGGCATAGAGTTCATGTGCATTTTCCATGGGACTGATGCACTTGGAAGGCCTCCAGCTATACGCTTGGCTGTAAGACTAAAGTGGAGAAAGAGAAAAAGAGTTTGATGTTGTGTTTGGTTGTCTTGTAGATGGAATGGCGAATGTTGTGATATAGTTGTAGTGTACACGAGGGCATTGTTATCATTGTTATCCGGCCACAGTGCCATTATCCCTCCGCTGTCTCTCTCTCTCTCTCTCCATCCACTTTACTCTTTCACTCCAATATTCCTTTATCCCATCATATCAAATAACTCCGCTGGGTCTCCGGCTCACTGCAACTGTACACTGCACCACGACGTGGACACATAACTATGCCTACTCATACAATTACCACAACCACACTGCTCAAAGCATTCTATACACTTACGCTGCAATGCAATACAGTTTCTACAAGTCTTGATAATGATTGTCCATGCAAACATGAGCACCTTCTTATTAGAAACAAAAATCATAGATTTAAAATTGAATTATAATGGTTGCTATTCCTTGTATTTTGCAAGCTGCATTTTTAATGCTCTATGACATTCACTTTTTGATTTGACTTAATTCTAAATCTAATTTGTCAAAATCTTTAGATACAATGCTGATTTCACAAGCTACGTGTTAAAAATACAAAAACACCTTTTGGGGTCAAATTGCATTCTGTGCTGAACTCCCATGTGGCAAATGCGATCAAACCAAACATGGTAAAAACGGATGTGACAAATAATTTTCAATCATAAATCATTTTTCATTCATCCATAAATATGATTTCATACATTTGCGTTAAGTATCACAAGATACTTGCGTGAGAATGATTTGTGCGTCTGCTTGTCTGACTATAAGCATGAGAACGCAAGCAGGATTGGAGAAAATGGCTTTAAACTCGGTACACGTATTACAGGGGTCCATTGAAAGGTAACAAGGCTAACTAAGTACGTATATGGAGTCGATCGGTCAATTCATTCATGACCTTTAACCTTTTAAAATAACTACTCAGCCTCAACAATACTCTGCATTCTAAATACGTAACTTATACTTATGGTTGGAAGTGAAGACCTCCAACTTTTGATTTTGAAGACTGAATGTTTGAATATCTCGAGAAATGGCTATTAATGTTTTGTCACAGTTAATGTTGCCGTGTCAAAATGCATAACACCGTGTCACTTTTCCCTGCGATACTTCTTTCTACCGTTTCAAATTATGTTGTTCAATTTCGACTAACTAATTAACACCTAAAATGTTCCTTTGGTCATAAAATATTTTAGTGGAGAAAAATGCATAGTAGAAAGCGAAGATTATTCTGGAAGGTCTAAGTAAGTTGAAGATTAATATTTGAGAAAAGCAGTAAGTGATAGCTGCGTGAGACTGAGAATCAGTTACTCTCGGTCGGAGATTGCTAAGACAATTTAGAGAGAGAGAGAAAGAGAGGCATTACTCGGAAGGAAGAAGCACACGACGCTTGTCGGAATAAAGGGAAAGTAGTTTTCTCTCTTTCTCATCGTCTGCTGCTCGTTTTTCTTGGTAGTGTAGTAGTTTTGTGAAAGTGCCATAATAATAATGTAATGCATCATTCAGTACTTACGTAGGAGCCATTTGGTCGTGAAACTCGAGTAACTATGTGCATTCTATTCATTTCATTCTTCGTGTATGTACTAATACTGAAAAGAAAGATGACTACAGACAGAAGATGAAGAGAGTCTCAGACTTGTTTGCCTACTCAGCTACACACAGAAAGTAATCGGACGAGAAGGTGCATACAAAAAGTAAGTACCTATGAGTATATCACGTGGAATAGTAGTAAAACGTGTACATATCTCCTATCTACGCATATTGTGCTATTTATAAGCAATGTCAGGGCATGAGAGTGAAATAGGCATATGCAGTTTGTATAGGTAGTTGAGATATAAAGTTAAGTGTACGGGAAGGGAGGAGAAAGGAATAAAGGAGAGTTTAAGTAAAGGAGAGCGGATACACTACGGCCTGTAATGTAATGTAATGTATGCATACAGAATGGATGGATGGATCATATCACATCATAAAGTTTTTCGGTCGGTGAAACAAATTTCCTATATAGACTCTCGCTCTTCTTCTTCTTCTCTGTCTTTATAACACGTTGTTGAAGAACAGGAGACGTAGTAGTAGACTCTATGTCCGTCCATTTGATCACAAGTGGGGAAGAAGACATGGGGATATTTGGGGAGCCCCAACTGTTTGTGATTCCGTTGGCTGTTATGATTTGTGAATGTGAGTGATAGAGTTATAGATGATGTAGTAGTCGAGTAAAGGATCACAATGGGGAGAGACACGGCCCATATTTCATATGGCTGCGGAGAGAAAAGCGTCTCTGAATGGGACTCGGAGATAAATAACCTGGCTGTAATTGCGTGTGGAACGCTACCATATTTCATAGCAGCTATAAGCCATAACTTAGAAGGCAATTACGGCGAGTAGCTCGTTTATCAAACAACTACTGCACTCATATCACACACCAGTCACACCAACAACCAACCAACCTAACCCTAACTCTAATATCCGTACTATACACGCTATAAAACAAAGCTGTAGTATATTCGGCTATGTGTACTTATAAATATTATATTTTCCATATTTACCAGCAAAACTATATCTTCGTAGCCAATTCATGACACAAAAGCCTTACTACCAGTTTTTAAGTAAAAACAACGTGCTGCTCCTACTGCAGCACTACTTACAGTACTTACCATGGATATACATAACAGTTATACGAGTAGGTATTGTGTGGAATATAACAACCATAATAATAGTAATGCCTGAACTACTATATGTGATATAACATAATAAAAGCATGGAGAAATTATGACAGCTTCTCGGACTACTCTCTCTCTACTGTATATATAAACGACGATTCTCTCTTGCCATGTATTTGTGTGTACAGGGAGAGTGGAGAAGTTGAACACAAGAGAAACATGAAATATGACTCGACGGCTGAAATATTGTGCTGAAAATCTTGGCGGGTTCCGTTGGTTTACGGGGCGTATTACGCTGGCTCACCATACGTCTTGTCATCCAATGTGCAACTGTCACCGGCCTATACTCACACAACCCTTACGACTCCACTCACTCACTTTACCTCAACTTAGATTTCACTCAGGTTACAAACCCTAACATATTTTAAAAATACTCTTTTACAAACCCCATATAGATTTGTGAAAACAATTTTCAGAATAATCAAATCTGTAATTAAAAATCCATACTTTTTACAAGCTCGTTACAAACAATGAAGTACTTATATAAAATAGATATGGAGAATTTGAATGTTGCTAATTGTACAGATAATTACCTACATAACTTGAGTATACTTAATTTTACAGACTCTCTTCTTAAATTGTAGATTTATGTACATGTAAAAGTACTCTCATACAATAATCAAATGCTGAGACTAAATATAACATTAAAATTGTAGATAAGTTTCCAAGAACTTCAATTGTATTTAAAACCAAGAAAATGTAGGTATACGTTTTTTACTCAAACAAAACAATGATTCTCTTCAGCACATTTCATTTAGCTATTTTTCTCGATTATTGTGAGCAAAACATTGTAAATAATGGCATTATGATAAAATGGCTAGAATTTCTATTATGTGAGGAGTCATCGGGTACATAACGTAGAGCATTTTACTACGTACGCAGTATAAAAGTGTAAGTCTGGTTAAGTCTATCTGGGTAATTTATGTCTTCCTGAGTTGAGTTGAATTGACTGCATTTTTTATCTGGGACACAACACAAAGAGCCGGGAGAATAATGGGCTGAGCTAACACACAGGATAGAATGGCAGGCGAGAGCAGACTGGCACAGTTAACATATATTTTATACATATAAAATATTTTCGTAGAAAATACACTTGCTTCCATATATACTTTATTCTCACTACTTACTACCCGTTATACCCGCGTAGTACTATTTCATTGGAAATATGGCAGTTGCCTGTATATTTGGACCATAGCACTAGTAAAGCCTATAGCTTCAGTTAAGTGTGTAAGTATATAGTGGATGATTTCTTTGTGATATGGGCAGCTAAGTTAACATGGCATGGCTAAGTAAGTCTAACCTGCACGAGCTGTCAAGTGAAACCTAAAGTCATTTCAGATTGTCACTCTTTTTGTCAGGACGTGTCACGGAATGTCAACCCACATTCTCACTACCTCCCGTCTTATAAACAACACAGGAACATAAACTACGAAGGCTAACCAAACTTGCATTAAGTCCGTGTCGTGTCATGTCGTGTCCGCTCTCCTCCACTACGATATTATACTTAACCAGTAATGCCCATACTGCAAACAGACTCCTAAATTTTATTATTATTATATCCGCTCTATAAAGCTACGTCGTTGTCTGAAATACATAATATATATCCTGCAGAAGATATAGCACGAGTATAGTTTTTTCCAATAATACTTTGTTAGATAGATTAGTTATGGGAGTGTATTAGTGTAGTATGAATTGGTATAGGAAATCCTAAGCTTTGGTGTAATATGGCCGTGCGATGCCAATATACAAATAGTAATGTAGTGCAAAGACAAACCACGACAACATGGCACAACAACTACAACGACACGACTTTCCCGTGATGCTTTTTCCTCTGCCAACACAAACACTTTCTCTGTTTTGTTTCTTTTGTTGGAGTTGACGGGAAATTCTCCGTTGTCGTTTCCGATGCCATATGTCAACTATTTACACTGCACACCGACACACAATAAAATCTCTTCCACACACAACCCTTTAGTGGCTTGGCTACTCTTACTTCTTGTACTGTGTAGCAATTTATATCTAAGTAATCGCAAAAAACTCTTCTTTCCCTAATGAGTTGTACTATTATGTCTATGCAACCCATTTCTCATTTACTTCCGCTTTTCTGGTCTTTGCAATTCATTAAACTATTTTTTGAATCCTGCGGTATACCTTTTATACTAGAAGTTATAAACAACAAATCCGTTACGTTGTAAATGATCCTGTTCCTCTTTCGACACTTTCCCTTGTGTCGTGTGACAGTGTTCATAATTCATGAAAATAATTACACTGTCCACACGGTTGACTACATATAGTAATGCAACGAAATTCTTATACATACATAATACTGCGAATTCTCCAGTATACAGTTTTCTACTGAAAGCATCAAACAAGATGTGTGCATAATTATTAATTATGTTGGATATATGTTTTTGTTTACCAAGGTGGTTCTGTTGTGTGTGTGTTGTATAAATACATTTTGTCTCATGTCACGTCATATTTCGTAACGTCGCTGTCGGTTTCATTCTGTATCAACGTCAAAATTAAATGACTGTGTGCTTGTGTAATGCCTGCCACTCAACACAACACTATAATTACACGCATTCAATTTACCTGCTAGCATAGGTAGTTAGTTAGTAGACAGATTCTAGAATTAGAAGTGGAGCCGACAAGCACAGCCGAAGTATTCGACACATAAAATGAAAGTAAGGTAGTGGAGCCCAAGAAAAGGTGTCATGTCAAGCCAGCACATAACGAGACTAACGAAACCACACACTAATTAAAATTGATAAAAGTTTACTTTCAATTTTTCCTTTGAGAAAAAGGTGATTGTATCAGCTCCTGAATTTCCTCCGGCTTAAGAACTAGAGAAGTGTACAATAATATAATATAGATCTTGGCCAAGTATACCAGAACAAACGTAGTCGACTACTACTACTACTACTACTTATACAATGTCGTCTTGTCGTCGTGGACGAAGACGGCATGGGAGAGTGGAAACTGTTTGAAAAGAAAGGACCGTAGTACCACACCCGTCCGAAAACCCGACTCTCATTATTTTTCAGTGGGTGAGAGAGTTCTTCTGCTATGGCTGTGGTATTCCTACAAGCTAATTACACGAGAGCCAACGGAACGAACACAGACGTCCTCTCTTCGTGTATTTTCCCATTAATCATTTTCTGTCTTGGGGGTAATTTACTGGGCGTTACTTGACTTTCCTTTTACGAGTTCTTAGAGATATGACGTGACATGACCTCCTCTTGTCTTTGCCTCTTTCCTTCTTCCACACTCCACACAATGCAACAACACGAGTAATTGAAAATTCTCTATTTCAAATTAAAATTCATTTGCGTTAATTTACATATTACACACATGCACACTATCTTTCACTTAGTTTCCTTAACAAGAGCATTATAAAATATTGTCGTGCTCACAAACAACGGCCACCTCACAAGATAGTCATCTTTAAGTCAAACCATAAATTTATTTCCATTGAAAACAATATTCTCCATGTAGTCACAAGACGAATGTCCACTAAAAGCCATTTAAAACGTTATTAATAGTAAATGAAAGAAAAACGAGTGTATATAGAACAGCACCCAGTCAACCAGTTGATATAGGGTCTATAAAATAATACTGCTGTATAATATAACTATTTTGTCATCCGTATACGTTTATGTGTGTTGGTTTGACAGTCGTGGTGGAGTAAGTTGACTGGTATAGCTGGAAAAGAGAAATTTGCATTAACATTCCTGGCAGAACAATAAAAGTCATAATTTAAGGTAGGAACGAGTCTATCTCTGGAAGCAATGCATAAAAGCCATTTGGACGGTTATGGCTGATTCGCTTTCCCTTATTCAAAATTTATGAGTTGACACAAAGAGTTGCTACTACTACTACTAACTGTGTAGCTACCAGGGTCATATAATATATTGTAGTTATGCGACTATTTCTTATGGGTTTGGCCATAGCAGTCGACAGGCAAGGCCAAACAGCACAGAGCACCAGGAGCAATCCCCCAGACCACGACAACTGAAAAATTCTATAGGGAATTGCTAAGTAAAAGGAAAGAGCTCAAGGAATTTCTCATTTTCACCCAATCAATCATTTTAATCAATAGCTTTACATCTACATCCTCCGTACCTATAAAATTGCTTCAGATGCGGCACAGCCATATGCTCTGCACACACAGCACTACATTATTATTATGATACGCAGCAAGATATTTACGACTCTTTCTCTCTCTCTCTCTCTCTCTGTTCATTTTGTACTTACACCATTACCTACTGTCGTGCTATAATACAATTCTGTAGTCGAGTGTGTACTTTATACTTCTTATCGAATTAAACTTCAACTTACATAGCCAGCCAAAGTCTCTTTATAATACAAAACTCATGCACTTCTGCGAATACTACAATGGAATTCCATGTTTTTCCTTGTGGCATTAAATCCTAATCTTCGTTTAAGGAATTTGCATTTGTTCTTCGTGGCCGTTATAGTCGTCCTCGTCGTCGTCCTGTGGTGGTCTTGGAAAATTAACATCTATTTCTCGAATCAAGATAATGAGTCCATTACATTTCTCATTCCCTCCTTCCTATACCACACATCTCTCTTTCTCTCTGTGTGTCTCCTACAAGAGTGTGAATGTGAAATTGTTATACTGCTTAACCATGAATACAATAATAGATTCGTTTGAGTAGCTTTTATCATTACATGAATTGTAATGCTATACATAATACTAATAAATATGGTGTAGTAGTTTAAGTATATAGGTACTAGGTAAAAGATGACTTGAAGATTTTAGTCATAGTGTGGGTTAGCTTCATCTGCTCTTTCTCTTATTTCTATATAATGCGATTATTACAATGATCTTCTGTAGGTGTGCATTGTGTAGAATCATATTCTATATTATATGTTATAAAATAAATGAGTTACAGTTAGAAATTGGATATATCTACTTATATCTTTCGAAATACCCGAAGTAGTATAATAAATGGATTTTCTAGAGGAAAGTATGTGGGTCGTGAGTTTTACTTGGTGTATTATTATATTATGGTGTTCTTCATCTTCTATGTTCTTCCAGAGAGTAATATGTATGTGCTCGTTTGTGGGAAAGAGCTATAGTTCAATCATTATGATAATGCCGGAGAAAAGGATGTAGTAGTAAAGTACAAAGTACATAATTCGGGTAGAGAGAGAGAATAAGATACTCTGCTTTTAAACTGGGACTACTATTCTACATATTATTTACTATCTGTACATTAGAGGATTTATATTTTGCAGTATAAATGAGCGAGCAAGTTTTAGATAGAGCTGGAGAGGTAGAGTGGTGGAAGGAAAAGAGAAGAAGAAGAAGAAGGTCCGTTTTGTTGAGAAACTATCCGTTCAGTTCAGATTGCTCTCAGAATTTCTGTGTTCGCAGTTCTGTTCACTCTCCCAGTGCTTTGCCTTGCTTTTGGTTGAGAGAGAGACGCTCGCTTTGAGTTTCGTTGAGTTTTGGCTTGCTAATATATTATAAGATATGAAATAGTTTCAGAGCCCGGCAATGAATCATTTCCCTTTGATCTTATTATGTGTCTCAGCCCATATTTCTTATGCCCTCCCGTCCCCCGTCACTTCTTTATTATACCGGGTAATTTATGGAGGAAATTTATTACGAAAATTTAGATCCACATCCAACAACCAAACCAAATCGTATCGTACCAGGCAGCAAAGGACTTTTACTACGTGTACACACACACACAGTACTTACATACAGCAAGGACCTTACGCTTCGTTACTCAGACAGTCTTTTACTATGAACGAGTCTCGCAAGGAGTAGGAAGGAACAAATCTGCAGCATCTACTACTTCTTCTGCAACGATATATTAGATAAAAGCTTTCTCCAACAAAAACCAAGGCAAATTTATTTTGCTTCTTTCTGCGTGTATTAAATATTATAGCGAGTACATCCATACAAGCATGAATGTACTCTGTAGAGCAGTAGGTACTTCCCGTAGGTAGTTTTGGGATATGAGATTGCAGTTTTACAGTTTTAGATTAAAGGATGTATTTTATATCTACTATATGAGGAGAACCTGCAGTACACACTCTGTCTGCTTATAATAATAAAAATAATGTCTATGTACAGTTCAGAGTGCTTCAGAACAAGAACTAAAGAATAATAAGAAAGTGAGGATAGGAAAAAGAAAGGAAGCGAAAGAAATATTTCCATAAGTGCCATATATATTATTTCCCTTGCTCAATATTTCCCAAGTTTTTTATTCGGTCGTGGTTTAACTGCTGTGGGCAAAGAAGAATAGGACGACGACGGGTGTACAGCATCATCCACACTACCATAACATATAACTTCACTTACACTTGCAACATACTGCAAATCAGGCCATAGTTAACTTAACTATTCCGCGTTATACTCGTTATTTACATGTACTCCGTATTAGCGGTATTTTTACTACCAACACAATATTATACAATGCTTTAATATGTTTTACCATGTGGAAACAGTTCAGTTAAAAAGTAGAAGAGTGACTACTACGTTTGTTATACATAGATAATTTACAACAATGTAGGTAGTAGGGTAATTACTAATACTGCCATTTCATTATTAAACGTATGTATATTAGTAGGAACCTATTTCCAAACATTTATTTGTGTAATGTGTCTTGTTGCAGCAAAAATCCCTTGTGAAAGCTAAAAGTAGCTAAAAATTGCAAATATTTCAGACTAATGTGAATTTGTATCAGTGTTTGTATAACTGCACGCTGCTACCCCACCACTCGCAACATTGTGTAATAACAGTTGGTTCAGTAAAGGGTGTAAAGTGTAAACTTTTAAATTCCTAGCATCTTTATACAGTATTACTTTTATTACGTCATGGATTTGCCTTTTAGCTGTTTATAACATACCAAAGTATATAAGGCCTTATCCTGTTATCCTACACAATCGCATAGTAGTTGAGAAAATCCGGTGTCGAATTTATATTGAATTGAGTTTGGCAGAAAATTCACACAGAGTTTTCACTTGATTTCATTTCGTTTTGCGTAGATTCACTAAGAAGTACATTTCTGAGAGAGAAGAAATTGAAATTGAAACGACTGCCTATAATAGCAGTCCCTTCTAATATTATTATTATCATTTCTACCGAATCAAAGCTGTTATGTCCACTTTTAAGGCTTTACGGTTTGTATCGCAAGTGAAACTGACTACATAGTATGTTCTGTACACCACGTTTAAAACAGCGGAGAGAAAGTGGACACTGAACCAAAACAAACTGACGTAGACCTAAAGTATAAGGAAAGAGGACGTGGAGCTTAGCATTGTGATATTACAGAGAGACACAGCGAGGTATGAGATGGGACACAGTCTGGTGAATCTTCTTCCCCATTTTGTTCACTTGGTTTTCGTTATATAGAAGTTATATGGATATATGGAAGTTATAAAGCTAGTTGTATGGACATTGGGCATTTCCTTTGACCGTACGCAGTCTGTAAGTAATTCTGGTAGTAATGTTATCGATAGATTGGCAATTGTCGTCTTCGTCCCCTTGCTACAAGCAATTCTCGTAAAAATTTAGCTGCAAAGTTGAGAAGAGAGTAAAGAATTTTCCAGTGAGACTTTTTAACTCTCTCTTCTGACCGGCGGCAGCCGCAGGGACCAAACTCTTTAACGAGTTACTCAGGAAATATACATTTGAACGCAGATCAGCCATACGGAAGGATTGAATTCAAATGTAATGTCCAATGTTGTGTAAAAAGTTACGCGCAGTAACATTAAGCATTACGTAATATTATTATTGTATCAAAACTATCCAATGTGTTTGGCAATACGAAGACCACATGCATGCAACGAAATTGGAAACGGATGTCATGCAAATAAAAACATCAATTCTATTTGGCCTGCAGGACAGAAGTATCTTCTCTGATAATAAATTCAAAGATTTTTACCAACTGAATTTCAATCCAAGATTATCAACAATTTACTATACACTGTCAATATAATATTTTCACAGCACGTGAAGCGGAACTCTAAATACAAAAATTCAATCTGTATCATGCACAATAGTGTTGTATATTTTTTATTGTAGCAACAATTCCAATAGGAGCTGGCCCATTACTTAAAAATGAAATTCATTAATATTATATCTTATCCGTCTATACATGGTGTATTTGTAGCTAACTTTAAAACTACAAAATTCGTACCTACGATTTCAATTTATAAAAAAATTATTCATTTTCTCGTCTGATTTGTCAAGTGATGTTGTAGCTCATTTTTCTGGTGAGATTATATTTGAGAAGAATAGCCAGTGATGGAGTGACGGAATAGATGATGAATTGCAATGTGGCAGCACATCAAAAGGAAACAACAGCTTTCTCTCCACCCATCCGATTTACATTTTTCCAAGGGAATTGACAATGAGAAGAAGTGGAAAGAAGAAGGGTGAAAGAAAAATGAGTTTGAATCCCTTTGACAAGGACAAGGACAATTTGATCCGTCTCTCTGCTCACTGCACACACGAGGCACAACAACACTTTTCTACTTTCTCTATATCGTATCAAATCTCCTTCCATTATTATACAACTCCCAATAAAACTGCCTTAAGTTATTGCAACGTGAATCTATCCCTCTATACTGAACTGGCATCGCTTTCACATAAAAAGTGACACAAAGGTGCGCCTATATTATATATATATTATATATATGTCTATATGTTACACATTTACAGCATTACATTTTGTGATGAGATGATGAATCGATAGAATGTTGATTGCTTGTACTACCATACCAATACAATGTGTATACTAGTACTACTATGATTTCTATATAACATGTATGTAATAAAATATGTGACTATGCATCATATAACGTATATGTATAGTACTTTTTAGTTTGTTGACAGGTATATACTATACTTAGTATATAAATAAATGTAGACACTGATAATATATGAGTATAGTGTAAGTGACAATAAGGAATGGAATCGACAAGAATAGAAAAATGGTAGGAAGAAAGACAAGTGTCATCAAAATGCAATGGAATGCCCCGGCAGACAATGAAGTCTTTTCATTGTTGAGTCTGTGTCTGAGTGAGGGAGGACGAGGTGAGGACGAGACAGTCGAACCTTTCGGGATTTGAATGACAAAAGAGAATGAGGCAAAGAGACAGACAGATGACAAGAACAAGAGACTGTTGTTGCGATGTTCTGGCTTGAAAGGAGAAAGTCGAGCAGGCAGGCGGTGTGTTTCTCTTTGTGTTGTGTGTATGTGTGTCTTGTGTATGAAGAATGACAGAACCGTGGAGAAGGACGAGAAAGACGCTTTTATGCGGCCCAAAGAGCCCCAGAGGCTCTCAAAGACAAGAAAACGAGCAGAGAATATATTGGAACGTTGAAAAGTGTCAAGAGACACCGAAATTGAGTGCCGTTCAGTTCAACATCAACACTCACACTTCAACATGGCCCATCTTCTCGCTCTCTCACACAACCAACAAGAAAGAGACGCAGAAAGTCGCAAACGACTCTGCAGAAGGACAAGGGAGATGTTCTTGATGCAATTGGAGGCTGAGATGAGATGGTCCGACTGTTTTGCACGTCTGTCGTCGAGAGGATTTTTAGTGACATTTTCATACGTCGTTGTTGAGTAGTTGAGAGTTGAGTTTCGTCGACGCTCCTTTGCTATGGGTCGCTGTCTCCACGATATCTTGTCATGTGTTGATGGGATGTGATGCGACCACCAACAATCCCTTGTGGCATATTCCATGTTTCGCTCTTCCTCCTCCAATTTACAAAGATGGTCACTGATATGATGGCAACACAGATAGCAAACTCTCTCATATACAATATATTCTCATACAAACTATACAAAATACTACATCTAAAAATATATCTCTACACTAACAAGCCACCTTTATTTGTAGACTATATCTACAAACAAATAATCATTATTGCCTATATTTGTGAAATATCTATCACGATAGTATTGAAATTAATACCTTTTTCATTCATAATGCAATTGCAAAGGTCTCGCTTATAATTATAATTAAGAACAAACTTTGCATACCTATCTGTATTTCACTTCTTTCATCACAAATATATTATTGGCACTATTAAATGCTGACGATTGTGCTTATAGGTAATCTATAAAATATGTATCTTCGTTTTCTAAATTAACAGTAAAGTTTCACTTTGTAAGTGAGAGAAACAATAAAATGAACAATTAGAAATTACCTGTAAAGTTTTATATAAGCGTAAATTAATATTTTATAAAAGTTCATTTGAATGATGTGAGCATGCAACTTTTACCAAAACGGTAACTACTAAATTGGTTAAAATCAACTTCGTTTCTGCGTATTCTCTGTTCTGACTGAGGAAATATAATTTTGTAACACGTTATACCATACAACATGGAATTTAGTCGAGGAATGATTGTGATTTGTTCTGTGGATTTGATGTTATTGTATAGAGTGTGTAGAAATGATTTATGTGATACTATTATTGGTATACAATTTCGATTTCCAAAGGTCTGCTCGGCATAACTATTGCTGTTAAGCATTATGGTCTTCTCCATTTCTCAGATGCAGTGCAGTAGTAGTAAGTATATAGTGGAAATGTCATTGCAAAGTGGAAGATATAGAAAAGATTGCTTGTTGGAAGAAAGTTATTGAAAGACAGATTGGATAGTGTGTTGGTGGTTTGTGTGGAGTTGCTGCTGGTGCAGTACTTGGCTGAGAATTGAACGAGTGCCGAAAAAGTCAATGGGAGGACATGTGTGAGAGTAAAGGTGCCGAGTCATGGACATCTATCTTCTCAAGCCGCGTATTCATGTCAATCCGAATCCACCATTCATTTCATTTGGTTTTTCCGTCTGTGCGTGTCGATGTGCCCAGACTCTTTCCCCAATATTTTTTGTTCTTCCAAACTAGCAGACATCAGCCACTTACTTCAAAGCTGAAAAAGAAAGTTGCCAACTCGAGTGGCAAAATGAGACGGAAGTCATCCAGGCGACTACTCCTAAAACAAAGCAGGGAGCATTTCCTTTGCATTTCCAATGCGCTCTGCCTCACTTGCAGAAAATACCACAATACTTTATAGAACCGCTTGCTCAAGTTGAGAAATGTTGATTGCAGTTTGCAGTGGTGGTGGTGGTAGTGGATGCAATGGAGTGCATGTTCTGTCTCTGCCCCTGCCGTATATGCCATATGGTGTCTCTCTCTGTCTCTTTGTGTCTCCGAGTGACGCGGATGAATTTTTCTCTGTCAAAATTGGATTAATATGTGTCAACGTGAAAGAACTGAGCACAGGACAGACAGAATGGGATGAAATCCAATACAGCTTTTCATATCATCACACTCAATTCTCATTGTTAGTTATTCACGTAGTAATAGTAAGTTGAGCCTTGTGTGAGTCGAGTGTCGAGTCGATGACAGAGATACACACAAAATGGAATAAAGTACCTAAACAGTCATTCCCTTTGCACTTCTCCTCAAATTCAACCAAAAGAAAACTTTCAACGAGACTCTCCTACACATTTACATACTCTTCTGTAATATATATACCGTCTACAGTCTCCATACTACATAATATTCATATCTCATCTCTATATTAAGTGTCATATCAATATAAAATGGCAAGTTGGCTGTGTATAACCAGTCAGAAACCCTAAAGACAGGACAAGTCTCAATATTCAATGTTCAATTTGTCTCGCGGTATAAAATGTCACTCTATCAAATGGAAACTGAGGAAATATAATGGGGCGAGTGTGGTGAGAGACGTATGGAGTCGACGAGCGTAACATCACACAATATATTATTATGACGCTAGGATTCCTCTATGTGTACAGACAGCCTCAAATGAATATACACAGAAATTCTCCACCATTCCATCTCACATACTCACATCACACAAACTACACACTTTAAAGCAATCCCAGCCACCAGCTTGCCATTTATTACTTTCACGCTTGTTTCCTTCGTCAGAGCCCATAGGCATAACATACAGAAATACTTTCCTCATATTTTCTTTCCCAATCACACAGAACTGCGAGCAAGGAAACCTCGTTCAAATATGTAAAAAAGGGTTCCCCTCAGTCTTTATTGATATCTCACCGAATATTTTCAACTTGGCTGTACTTGCATTATTTCTACATGTCTCGTCGTCGTCACTCACTCTTCTCAAATTCCCGACGTGGTCGCATGTACAAGCAGTCAGAACGAATTACACTTAAAAGCGTAAGAATAGAAGAGTGCATGTCAATTGGAATGTGTATACGTACAGAATGATGTAATGTGTAAGATTGGTTTTGAATGCGGCAATAAACCACACCCAATAAGCAAGCAATAAAATATGAGATATTTTTGTGAATTCGATTTTCAACAACGACACTGACAATAATACGATAATGAGTGTGTGAAATCAACTCGACCCATAAGGAAATCCAAAGGGATAGAAAAAAGTTTACTTAGATATTTTTGTAATTTCATTTCAGTTGTAACAAATGTCGAGGGAGTGGAGGCAAACGTAGTTTCCAGTAAGTGTGATGAACAAAAGACCAAGTGAAAGGGTAAAGTACACGTACAGAATGTTAAGCTTGAATGGAAATTGTTTGTATACTAAAAGTAAAATAAAGGATCGAATTTCATTTACAAATAGAGAAAACACACCTCAATAACCATGTAAAACTGAATTGCTCTGTTATGTGAGCACAAATGCTCCATGGTATTCGTATTGCCTATTTTTGTCTTAATACATACAACTACATACATATAGCTGCAGATGTAAGTATATGGAGGATTTTATGCTTTTATTTGTCAAAGTATGTGGTAAGTTAAGTGTAAGTTGTTTATATGCTACTTTAACTCGAGTAGTGTCCGTTTATACTTGTTGTACACTAAAAAACCATACACTTGGACAAATAGCATCGAAAAGGATACAAGGGTACTTTACTTATGGTTTTCCATGGCTATTTGTGTGTGTGGCAGTTTATTGTAAGAGAGTAGAAGACTGTAATATTACGTGTTATATATAGTAATGGCTATACTTACGGATACAAATACCAAATTTATATCTGATATGTTTTTATGTATTGTACATACACGACTTGTGTCTATACATCCTAACTCTTTTTCTTGTTGAAATAAATGAAAGAAGGTCGTAACGGAAAGAGAGAAAGTAAAGTGTGTGCATGTGTTTCTCTTTTTGGGTTTAGTGTGGAAGGAAATATTCGTTTTGTCCGTCTATTCCATTGTGTATAGAAAAAACAAGAAACGAACGTATTGAAATGGAGAAAAAGAAAAGAAATTCTCTTGGGAAGAATCAATGGGGGGAAATGTCGCGATAATCTCATTTTCTTGTTGGTCACTTGTAATGGTGAACTATGGTCCATTTGGTCCAAATGGAGGCAGGAGAACCAGATTGTCCAAATGGTTCTACCACCATCACACTACGGAATACTCAACTCCCACAGACTCCACATCCGCCTCAACATTTTCATGTCTTATTTCTCCTGTAGTCTTTTCCTTCTCTCTTCCTCCAATACCCAACTCCAACACTCACCACAAAACTCGTTTAGTATAAAGTTACATATTATTGAGCTGCTTGCACTTGTGACTTCTGACTTCAACAAATTGACCATTTTGTACTTGTAATTTCAACGTCTTCCTTTAAACCACCACACACAATCCCACTGATGAATCATCCGCAATCCAATAATAAAATAAGACACTTTTCATTTTTAATCTTAATAAATAACGTGTAGGTGGGTTTCTTGAAATAATTTATTTTGTTCAAGGCACATGGAGTATATACTAATAGTATTAGTATATACTCTATGGCCTTGGATTTTGTTGTCGTTAAATACAGAAATTATTGTTGTTTGCGTAGCTGCGCGTGATACTCGCAGTTTGGAATCAATAGTTAAGATAGAATACAACTTTTATGCTTTTTAGAATTTAGGATGCATATTACTAAAATTCTTTTACTGTAGGATTGTCATTTTTCTGTATTGTCTTTTAATATACTGCTGCAATAATGATTTGCAAAGAAAAAGATTCTTCCATATTTTACGTCTATGATTTTTGTTTGAAATACATCATTGTGTCTCCCTTGGCTTGTTGATCCTTTAGAATCGGACTTTATCAGCTCTAAAGCTGAGATTCCTAGAAGTGACTTGAAAAGAAATTGGAAGCGAAACAAAATACTCGGAAAGAATGGAGTGACAAATCAATTTTTCTTTGTCTTTACTTTCCATTTGTATTAGACAAGAGCAAGATTACTTAATTCTCACACAACTGCGCTTTCACCACACTGCCGTCTTTCATTCAGCCATAAACAATCATTTGAAGCAAAGTAGCAGCACTTTGCCTCACTCTAGAGGTATTATTAAGACGCTGAGAAAAATCTGAGCTGAATTCCTTTCTTATACATTTCCATAGAAAATATCGGTCTAGTACGTCTACATAGTACCTTATGTACTAGCTCTTTGTTATAGAATTCCAAAGAAAATGAAAACGTGTTTGGAAAATGTCAATTTTAAGTTGTTTACGAGTAAGTTGGAAGTAGACGTGGAGAGAGTGTGTTCCTATCTGACTTTAAGGTTTGTAAGGTAAAGCGATGGATTTAATACACTCGTGATTGTTGTTGAATCCGGTATTAGGAAACAATCTCGTGACTTGACTTGGTTTGATCGCCTTGTCTTTTTCTTTCTCTTTCATCTTGATCAGAGAGGAAGAAGAGTCTCTGTGTGTGTTTGGTGGCGTGAGTTTGAATTTGTTTGGCAAGAAGTGCCCCTGCAGTATCCGCCTGTTGTTTTGTGTACCTTTTACTAGTCTAGTACATATGAAGGACTATAGCAGTAGTTTCCCTTTCGTCTTTCGCTATCTACACACACAATCCTCTTTTAAGTCTCATCTCAGTCAGTACTCACGTGTTCCCATCTATTCTCCTCGATGCTTCTTTGCATTGGATTGGTTTGGACTGTGAAGTTGTGATCACCCTAATCCCAAACAGACTTTGCATTGCATTTACAATCTAATCTTATATTCCTCCTCCAGAGTCGCCTGTGTGGATAGTACTAGTTAGACTGTCTATATACAATATGGTACGAGGGAAGTATATAGAGGTGTAGTATAGACAAGGTATTAATAGTGGAGGGAAGAAGACAACAAGCATATAAGTGAGTCAAACGACGACACACACGACATGACAGTCTCTGTTCTGGAAAAGATCGAGACTCCAGACTCTCTCTCGCTTATTCTGCTACAACTTAAAAGGAAAATCTTCTGAAAGGCTACAATCCTGGGGATTTGGCAGGAAATAAATTACTCGTTGATGTGCAATGACACGTCCTTTACACTTAGATTGTGCCATGTTAGTAGACTACTTTCTTTGGTTATACTGTTTCTCTGTACTTTTCATAAAAGTCTCCTTCTACACTACAGCAGCAGCCATGAACGCTTTTTCACACAAATGTTCATGTTTGTCAAACGGATTGGAAAGGGTTTCAAAGAAAATAATATTTAGGGATATTCCTATTTGCTGTGTAGGTATATCTATACCAATAGAAAGCATTAGAAGAAGGTTCTTTCGGGTATTTTGGTGTATTATTCTCCTTTTTGAAGTAGGATTGCCTTTATACTCTTTAGTTTAGAAGTTATGATGTTTAGTGTGTAGGTGTAGGTATAGTAAGTAGCAGAGTAAGGTGATGGTGCATTGAATGAAATCCCATCACCCTCGATAGGATAAATAGGGACTTGACGTAATAAGCGATGTAGAATAAACTGGAATAAAAATGTATAAAGAGCGGATTTGGTTTACGAGATTAGTTGAGTAGTGGAGGTGGTAGCAGGAGTATAAATTCATAAATTCACTAGCACACAATTTTCTACTGATTGTAAAGAAAAATCGCGAAATTGCATGCGAGCCAAGCTAAGCCGTGCCAAGATGTCAAAAATCAAATTCAAATCTAAGTAATATATTTGGAAGAATGTCATGTGCAGAAATATCTCTACAACAAAGTCGTGATGCGATTGCTAAGGATAAACTGCCACGGCAGAGCAATCCAATGAATTTAAAATCTTTATAAGCAATTACTTAAATAAGTCAAGTCAAATCACCTTGGGTCTATCTACTAAAAACAAATTGATTTATGCCCCTGCTTACTCCCTTCATACCTTGTTTGTTAACTTACAGTCTTATCTTCATTTTCCGACTTGACTTCTACTTCTACAACATTGCTCTCGTTTCCTTATAGCGTTACGACCAAACCTCCCCACTCAAAACTATGTCTTTCCGTGTTTCAGATATCTTAAGTGCTTTCCTTTCCCTTTTGCTTTACACGTTCATTAGAATTCAAACATTTTTAAATTTCGCCTTAAATTAAGATTGTACAATGTATGCTACGCTATATACAATACTTTACATGTATTATATGCCGTAGTTAATAGGTAGGTACATTAGGTAGGTAGGTATATAATTTTACACAGTAAAATTCCCTCATCGGCCACGCTACGTTTACTCGTGTAGTTATGTTATGTTGTTTAAGTGCAAATAAAATATTTTCATGAGTCAAGATCGGTTTTATGGTGAGAGTTTGGTATTTCTCCATTGCAATGTTAACTTTTAATGTTTCACGGGCCATGTTTGACCGGGTGGAGTGTTTCTGGGGAAAATAATGTGATAGCGTTAGTTTGCTATATAAGCTGTTACATTATATTAGCGTTAGTGTGGCTTTTATACTGTAGCAGAGTAATAATAAGACCATGTCGACATTAAAATGTGAGTTGAGAGTGTATACGGAGAAACATTAGCGGGATAGTGTTAGTGCAGCAGAGATGGACGGGAAGGAGTAAGTTTAAAAGTGTGGAGGAAGCTGGGTGTGGAGGAAAGACATGATGCCTGTTGTAAAATGATGATGATATCCATCGTATATCTTGAGAGGCATTGTTCCCAAAAGACAAAAGAAGATTGTAGTCATCTGCTATGACCGTGCGATGGCTGAGCAATTTATCAGGAGATAATAGAGACGGGAAACCTCAGCAAAGTGCTGGATGTAGTAGAAGAAGCAAGTCTGGAAATTGAGCAGAGAATCTGAACTGAAGGTAAAGGAAAGCAAGCGGATCATAAAGCGGAGCAAAACATCCGCATCCAAAAGCTAATCTTGTTCACTCATAACTACCAACATAAAATAAACACAGTCGCTCTATTTCTTTTCTATTTATATAATAATAATATGAGAAAATGGCTATAAAGTGGAGGAAACCACTCTCTCCGGTGCTACACACATCTCTCCCTCAAATGGACCAGCAACGACCATCTAAATACTATGTGCATCATCGTAACGGGGAAAAGTCAAGCAAAGCAGAGAGAGAGCTAAGTAAAACAGATTCTTCAACCAACATCTTCTGCCTCCTGATATTATTAATAATACACGTAATCCGGGAATCTACCCGTAAAGGTTAGACTAAAGGTTGTACTCTTCCACTCTGTAAACTTCACTTTCATCCTACAAACTTAGAAAGTATATTAATGGTACTATCTTATCAGTATCATCATATGTTTTATACACTCAGCAGTGTACACAGTTCTTCAAAAAAAAGTTACAAAAATTTCACTTTCTGTAACTTTTGACAAAGATGCTTAGAATTATCTTGCTGTTGATTACACCGTGATTCTTTACGAGGAAAGGTAAATGGATAGAAAATAATCTCTTTGTATAATCCTCATTCGGGATCGGTACACGGATTATTTTTCTTACCAAGCTTCGCTCTAAAGTCAAGGCAGAAAAGGTAAAAATG
>JABASD010003106.1:0-21922 GCA_019776165.1 Pogonognathellus flavescens
ATGTTGTAATATTACCTTAGATTTGTATGCAAATATGAAAGACACGCGTCTACGCTTTGGCTGAGTCACGAGAGAAGCTAAATATTTTGTTATCTGTGTGCAAGACACTTTCTTCTCCTTCCATCTCCTAGAACTGCTACTGCTACTATCTCCTACTAGAACTAACTGTACTACTATCTGGTGGAAGTACTAATGCTACAAAAGTGTGTGTTTCTTGTTGGGCCTTTGGTGCCCTTCGTGCTTACTACCACAGTGTGAGATGAGAATGGTGTTGAGTAAATTGGAGTAGTATTCTTTGTTGCAGACGGTCGTGGGGCTGTGCCAGAAGAAGGCTAGTTGTAAATTCCAAACTTCGCCTCGAACTTTTGGGGGCGACCCATGTCCTGGCAGCCGCAAGTACGTGGAAGTCGCCTATAAATGTCGCCCAAGTAAGTCATGTCATTCTTTATATTATCCTTTCGCCCATCCGCGTCCCTTCACTTTCTTTATCTCCCGCATCCTTCCAACATCTACACATCCTCTCCCCTTCGTATCCCTATAACCATTCACACAGAATTACTCTAATACCTACGTATACATTTTACATGCAAAGACAAAAAATAGCCGCAGCAAACCATTTCACTTGCATTCAGCGTCATCGCTACAGCCACTACTTACTCCAAGTTCAGTCATCAGGACATTTACCTTGGCGAAAAGAAACTTTGTCTTTGACTTGTTACCCCATGTGAGTCCATGGATTTCAAATGAAAGAGAAAGTCCCCTGGTTATATTCGGGAGATAAAGACCAGGGAGCACTATATAAATTCTGGGTAATCTGCGGGAATATCTGGTACAAGGAGAAACAAAATAAGTACAGGCTGTGACTGTGACGAGGGTCGGGCGAGTCTGAAATTTAATATAATGGAGCAAGAGAAAAAAGACTTCAATGGTTAATTCTTTGTAATGAGAATGAGATGAAGAAGAGAGGAGGGAGAATTTATGTGGAGTATTTTCAGTCTATCAAATCTTCTCTCTCTCTAAATCTCACTTCTTTTCAATTCAAAGCAAGCGAAAACACTCCACATGTACCTTCACGTTTTCAAGAGCCTCTTCAGCCATTCGTTAGTTTTTTTCTCCTCTCCCGGTGCATACTTTCTCCTCCAATCCCACTTTCACTTAAACTTCCAACATCCGCTCTCCTATAAATAGATACAAACTCCTCTCTTATCTCTCTACACGGCTCCTTGCGTGGGGTCCCACTTTCTTCTGCTCTAAGCCATTTTCCATTCCGAGATGAGATTTACTACTTGGAACTGCTGCCCTTCAGCCATGCGGGCCAAGCCCTTCTTCCTTTTGTACAAACACAGGAATTTCTAATCTACTCAAAATGCAATGAAGCAACCAATCAAAGAGCAAAACAGTTTTAACAATTATCAAAATCATTAACATGCCCAAAAAATAAATCAAAAGGAAATACTGTATGTAATAAGTAATGACTATGACTATGACAAATGCAATTAGAAAAATGGAGACAAAGTCAAGATTTGTCGTTAATTTTATCAGTTAAACCTACGTTAATATCGAAATGTTTTATAAAGCCAAAATAAACGACAATGTAATTATTGTACGACAATTGAACAAGAGATCAACTTACCAATATTTGCTAACTATGGTACAATATTGGTCTAGGTGGACTTAACAAAATTACCTTCCCGTTGTAGTCGTTATTGTACAGAAATTAGTTTTTTATTTGCTAGGATGAGTGGGGAAGTGGAGGAATTGAAATAAAAGTTTTGGAATTAATTGTTTGGGAGGTTGTTGGGTTAAAATTGCTGACGTGTGTTTTGTTGGAAATATTGACGTGGTTGATTTGTTTTTGGTGTGTGGCAGGTGAATTCCGAAGTGTGATCGGGTGCGAAAATGATGTGATCCAATTGAAATGCAATAGGAGTTCCCGACTTGCCATTTATTCTGCAAACTATGGGCGGACGGAATACGAAAGTGTTCAATGTCCTCAGCCCAAGGGAGTTCATGAAGAATGTAAGTCTTCAATTCTTCTTTTCTTATTAGACATTGACTCTCGTCGACACACTCAGACACACTCCCCGCTTCCACTCCCAACACTCTCTGCCTTAACTGTATGTAGCTAAACCCACAGTTGACTTTTCTCCTATAAGGCATGCATACAAATAACGCAGTCCTCCTAAGGAGACACTATAGGACATTCCTCTATAAAATATCTGCTTATGGGAGATTTGGGTATAAATATATTCTTTCGCCTGAAGTGAGTAAAATATAAAGGTCTTGCTTACCTCCTGCAGGAAGAAATCTTAATTCCCCAGTTCTCGCTTGCATTTTGCCCTGCTGTCATTATCTGCTTTACTATCTATCTCGCTTTGTGTCGGTGAATGTGTTTGCATTCCAGTCTTGTGAGAATTTCTTCTCTCCCAAGTCAAATCTGCTCTATCTCTATAATAATGCTGTGTGATGTGGTTAGGGTGGGCGGGTTATTTGTTGGAAGCTGGATCGTGATCCGATTTTGATACTATTACTTAGCCACTGCCTCCTTTTATCTCTTCAGTGCGTTGTACTTCCGACGTGCCTACTCTGCCTACCACTCTACATATCTCTGCGTGTGGGGCTATAGAAATACATAATGTAAGTATTGTGATGCTTTTAATGATTGACCCAGATCTGGGCTGTCTTTTCCTTCTCTTCTTCCTCTCTCCTAATGTGCAGATGTAGTTTGGGAGAACTTCTCTCTCTCTATCGTGTAGCCACAGTTAATAAAATCGTGCAAGTAAGTTGGTGGAAACACTCGCTTTGAACTTAAATACACAATTAGTCAAAGTCTTTGTTCAGTCAAGTTGTTACGTTGTTGTAGCAGAAGTATAACTTGAATTTCATTGCGTCTCTTCTTCTGTCTGTGTGTATTGTGTGCAGTTCTGTCTTGTGACAGTCTATAGAGAGTGTGGAGGAGTCGGTAGGTGATGGCGGTAGTGGCGGTGGCGAGAAATTATTATTATTAGATAAAAGTGCTGTGGAGGAATTTATGTGGTATGAAGTCTGGAGGAGCTAGAAGAGGCGCAGAGTAATGCATCCCCATCCAAAAAGTTTCATGATTAAGAATTCCTTGAAGCTCACCCTTCATATTTGTCAAACATGAGTTATACCGAAAGTTTTTGTGTGTCAAAAAGACTGGCTCTCTGTGCGGAAGATGACTGGGACGACAACGACGAAGAGCTTCTTCTTGCTTCGTTAGCTTTCTCACAGTTAACTTACTAACTTACTTTTCTTTTACTTGCTTACTTTTACCATCCAATCGTCGCTGCAGTCAGTAGGTGGATACTAGATGCCACTTTTGTCACGACAATCTTCTTTATTTTCCCCCAGGATCTTCTCCTTCAACTCCAAATAATATTTCTGTCCTCACAACTTTACACTTCTCCCGTTCTTTCATCCAAACCAACCAACCAAGCCTTAATTCCCTACAAACCCAAAACAGTCCATCACTAATCCACAAGAAATATTAACAACATCATTTTTACGTCTCCAGAGACGCTGACGAATTCCATGCCAGTTTTGTTGATGTCATTAACAACGACCTTCCTTCTCATTCTCAATCAATAATTATGTTAACAAATAATGCTTAAGCTTAAATTCGCAAGAATTCCACGCGCTGTTGCGTTTGATTTCTTTGCTTTCTTCACGCAATTCCAAAAATACACTGCAACAGAGTAACACAGGGATATTTTATTTAAGACTGAGGCTAATATTTAATTGAAGATGAACTTGTTTCACGATGCGATGATTTTTGTTTGATGTGTGGTTTAGCTTGTTTGTCAAGTTATGCAACAGAGACGGCATATGCAAATGTGTCACGGCAAAAGAAAATGTGCCTTGGGAGTGGATCCAGCCACTTTCGGTACTCCGTGTAAGCCCGAGTCAAAAATGTACCTGAAAATTGTCCACACCTGTGGTAAGATCATCCGTCAAGTTCTTTTTATAAATCTCTAAGCTTCTAATCTTTTCAGCACAACTATCCTTGAAAAATAACCACTGCAGTTAATCTTAGTAAAGTTGACCAAAGGGCGTTTATTAAGATCCTTTGAAATATTGTACAGTAAATTTAGGTGACACAGTAGCTAAAAAGTACCTGACCTGAATTGAATTTAAATGTAAAAATGAAGGATATTATATACTGTTAGAATTTGTGACTGTGAATGAATTTGATTTAAATTGTATTGATTGGGATTGGCAGTTCCTCGTAAAGTATTAAAAGAAAAGTACCAAGGCGAGCCAGAGCCGGATGAGATATTTGACGAGGAAGCTGAGTATGAAACAGGGGGATTCTGTCGGAGTCGTCGAGCAGCCGTCCATTTACTCTCCCGACCATTCCAAAGGTTGGGCCAATCCCAAATCCACAGCAAAACCCAAAATTAGTTCCAGTAGTCAATCCGCAGGTAATTCTGGAGCACATTCCAACTTGCATTTGAATATACCTAAATAAAATAAAAAGTGTTTCATGTTTCCGTAGCAGAACTCCGTTTTATTCTGACACTCCCTCCCAATTCAGTTTTGTATTGCAATAATAACCCTGACATTTGCTGAAGCAATCATTCCTTTTCTTTTATTCGATAGACTTCCTTCCTGTTTGATTTGCTCCCAGATTTATTCTTTCGCTGAACTAACACGAATGATGTACATGAGCTGAAATGATCCAGCTCTATCTCTCTGCCTGTCTCTCTCCGCATGAAAGTGAAAACTTGTGGATGCAGCTCCACCAGTGAATATTTATTATATCACTAACAGTTACATTTTTTACATGTTCTCTCTTCCTCCGTGCCTTGTAGCTACTTCTCAGCAAGAATTTGTCAATTTTACGACCTTTAATCTCATAGGCATTTCCTTCTCCAATTTCTTCTTTCTTTTCTTCTTTTCTTGTTCTGTGCAATGTGACTGGATGATTCTTGCTGGGACAATATTGATTGTGAAGTGACTGTGAGATGAGAAGAGGAGAACAAACAGAAGAGTGCACTCTCTTCTTTCCCATACTCCTAATAAATATCCCAGTCCCGTGTGACTACCCTACCCGCACTACACAGACACACATAATACGAAGCAAAGTAATTTGAAAAGCAAAGTCCGCAATTCCAGACAGATAGATGTAAGTTGAATACGAAAGACGATTAGTTAGGCTTACATTACATTGCAGAACTTACTTACAACTTGTAGGCAATTCATTATTCTTGCCTTGTAATCAGTAATGTCTTTCCCTTCGGAGATACAATCGAATATTTCCACTCCAACGTCAAGTCGTCCCTTGTACTTGTCAACTCGACTTATATGCTTCATCTGTAATGTCTCCCACACACAAAATTATATTCAGTCCACCAGACATAATATTCCCTCATATACTTACAACCCGAAAGGGCATTACACTCTGCTCTGACAATACTCTGTCTCTGCATATTATACCCACAGTAAATATTATAGCTTGAATTCGCTGTGGAAATTATGGGGAGAACTCCTCTAAGGATTTAGTTGCAATGTGATATGCTTAACATTAACAATATTAATAGATTGTCTGATCTATAACGTTTGCAATTTCTTCTTTGACTTTTCTTCTCTGCACTACTAAAAGCATTTTCCCACACTAAATTACAGAACTGGATTGTCTTTTAGTCAAAGTGCTCATAAATTATTTATACAAGGCAAAAGTTTCCATTTAAAATTGATTTGGGTTTATCCGATCAAAAGACAATCCGCCTTTTGGAGAAAATGTTAAGCTGAGCATTGAGCAGGAGCGGAGACATGGAAAAAGTGTATCAAAGATGAACTCAGGTCAAGATGCTCGCGCAAGTCCAATTAGTAATGACACAAACGACTCCACCATTCGCTTTATTTACTTGATCTCCCAAGGGATTCATGTTTATGATATTTATTTCTCGTAAGTTCCCTTATAATTTTTTATATTCCTTTTTTCGCATTTTTTTGTTCCTTTGGTACAAACGGAACAGAGGCGTGTTTAAAAAATAATTGCAAGTTTTAAAACATTTTGTACAATTTTTGCAGGAAATTCGGAGCGTTTTTATTTGTACGTGGCTATTAGTGTGTCCTCTGCACTGCTAATAGTGGTGTTAGTGATTTTAGCAAAAATTGGGCTTCAGCGCCGTCACCCGCGACCAGGGAACAGTTCTTCGGGTGAAAACAATTGCACAAGTAGTAAACCCTCCTCTTCCTCCGTTGGCCCCATCACCTCCGCACTGAGTGATATTGACGAGTTAAGTGTTGTGATGGATTCAAACGATGTGACTGAGTTGCCCTCAATTCTTCGTCGTTCTCCCGGTGACGATCTGGGCACACCTACAAATACAACATCCGTCATGATGCCAACGTGCACGACAACAACCACAATGATGCTCAAACCGTCAAATGCAACAAACACGATGACTCTGGGTAGAAACAATGAAGTCGTGCGCTTTTCAAACAGTCGTGTCCCATCCTCCGCCGGTGCCATTACAACCAACACCAATCCCACGCAGTCTCAACAGAGACTCCTCAGCTAATATTCACTTTTACTACGACTAAAGATACCCAGACCAAAGTCTTTCTTACTTTCGCCCTCCTTTTTTATTCCTACTCAACTGCTGCAGTAGAACTTCAAATGCTACTCCAATTGCTTGTTCAAAATCAAAACATTTTTTTGTATATTTAGGCGTAAATTGAAATACGGGAGGTCAGATTCATTTTGACTGAGAAAAAGTTTTGTATGTATTACAACTTGTACGGGTAGCAATGAGAATGCATTGCATTTTATCATTTTTCTTCTGCTGGTAATACCAGAGCTACAAAATACTAAAATATTATACATGGGATAGAATTGTTATATTATTATGTACACTGTGCCATTTTTTACACTTTCTGCTGTTAATTCTGATGTTTCTTATGTTCTTGCATTTAACAGTGCTCGTAGTGTTGAGTATAAGAGTTTTTAATATTTGCGTGTATGGTTAAGTGCGGGTTTACTGCCAAGTGTGATTTATGGCAAGGAGGCTATCGATCAACTCAACGCGATGCGAGAGAAAAGAAGAGAAAGCAAGGACGCCACAAAAGTGCAGTGAAATGAAAAATTCTTATTTGTCTCTATGAATGTGTTTTGTGTGTATGTGTGTGTATTGATCATCTTTTCACACTTTTTTGTACTGGGGCATATCATCAAAGGAAAAGAACAGGAATCAAGACGTGTGAATTTGTTGTGTCTATGTGTGTAGAACAATCATTTAGCAAGATCGAAAGTGAAATTCCCAAGGAGAAAGTTGAGTGTAAAAAAATAGGCGAGAATTGAATGTGACAATCCAAGTCAAAAAAATTATTGTCAAACTCAAGGACCGCGTTGTGTGTTTTACTTCTGCTGCTGCTACAATGTCACAAGAAAAACAGTCAGCTCGATTTCTGCCAGCAAGGAAATTCCTCTGTGGTAGCAGCAGCACGTCTCCAGTTTCTTTAGCCAAGTGAAAGGAGTCTGGGCAACGTTCGTTGGCTCTGCCGGAATAAAGAAATATCTGAAATCTCCGTCTGATTTACGTTTGTGTCAAATAACAATAACCATTAAAGCAACTCCATGTAGATAAGAAAAATACCTAACTCAAATCAGACTTGTAATTAACCTTACCATTCGTTTCTAACAGAAAGCAGTATATTATATTACATGTAAAAACTACTCTTGTAGTCCGTTCGTTACCAAAAACTACCAAAGGAAAGAAATACTAATTACGAGTGTAAAGAACTTATAAATTACTGTAGAAATATATTACAACATGCTTAGTAAGTAAATAGTCAGTACGAAGATAAGGTAAAATAAATTGAATTAGTTAAGATAAAAAGATAATCAATCAACTTCGTACTAAACACAAATTATGATACATCTATTTGTAATTTCTGCGTTTCCAATTCATGTAATTGAAATTATGTCCCTTGTGTGAAACACACCAACAGAAACCAAAGCAATGTGTAGGGAAAATCTTGTTTTTTAATTAAACGTGTGTTTCCTACACACTACAATGTTAAGTTTGAAAATGCATACCTAAATAAATACAAAGAATAGTTATAGTAGATGAGTGTAATGTTCTTACTACAAAAACATGCAGCTTATATACATGCATAAATTGTACATAAACGTAAAAGTTAAAAAAATGAAAGGAATGGACAGATACACAAAGAGAATGAACCAAGAGATTTGTAACTAACTATATGTGTGTAAAACAAAAACATGGAAATTGACTGTGCTGCTTCAGATACTTGTACGATAATAAATACTAATTGTGTGTAGGTGTATTGCAATGAAGAAGGATTTGCAGACGAAGTGAATATAAATAAATTTCACGATGAACAGAATGTAGATGTACTACAAAAATTGCTAAAAAATGTGTGTGTACTGGCTATAAGTGAGCCTAAGATGCTATGAGATGCTCTATCAATAACTATACTCTATGAATATACCAATACAAATCAAAAGTCTAATAAAGAAACAATGTTGAATTTTGAACTTACTTTTTATTGTCCTGCCATATAACCAATACCACATAAAAAATTATTCGCAAAATTATAGCAGCAATATAAAAAGAGAAATATTGCTATGAAGCATTCGTCCCACAAAAATTCTATATATTTGCATTACACTAAAAAAGCTGGAAACTTTGAGAACATTTTAGTACGCGAAGTTTTGCAGTAGAAAGTGTATAGGAAATGAAGTGGTTTTACGACAATGCACTCTTGCACATGTTGGTATTGCTACAGCAGTGCATCCTGAAAAGTAATGTTCTATTTTAATATTTTTATATGCAGGGAGAAAAACAATGAGTTGCACATACTGCTGGTGCGGGTTGTGGCAGAATGTTGGTGAATTGGATTGCATTGCAGTTCGTTACGCTTTATAGAGCTGTATGTGTCTTGATATTCATGTTTAACACATTCGACTAGTTTTTAAATTGATATAGCTCTTGTGACAGAGCACCATGTTATGTGCGAGGAGTAGCACGATAATGTAGCGTAATGCGACGACCTCAGCTAAAGTATACCCTGTCAAAGATAGTGAAGATAACTACGGGTGGCACTTGTTTTCCAACATCCCATCCCAACATCGTTCCCGTATTATACGTGATCTCTCTCTCTATACTTTCCCTTGCCACTCTCTGCACAAATATCCCTATAGGCCATAATGCATCTATACAGAAATAATAATCTATCCTTCTTTGCTCTGCCACAGCCATTCTGTGTATTTATTTCCTAACGTGCATTTCTCGGTCGCTGTAACTATATCCATCTCCAAACTGTTTCATTCAACCTTGCATTAACCTCCTAAGGCTGTACAACACACTCTCCCCTATATACAATCACTATGTAGGTATAAGTACCCTATGAGCCACACACGGTCAACTAGAGGAAGTATATGAAGCTGGTTATTATATGTGTGGATCGATTCAATGTTATTTGATATGCTTTGGTCGGTTTTGCTTTGTAGTTGCTGAGGAGAAAGGTAATAAGGCCGTATTCGTTAGGTTGTGTGTGTGTCTGTATAATGGCTGTTGCTGTTGGGAAGCTTTTTCGTCATTTACGTTGAACGGTTGATCGCAGTTGGTAGTTGTTGTATTTGTTCTACGGAAGAAGAAGAAGAAGGGAGGACGATGACGGTGGAAAAGTCAATTGTAAACTAACAGGACAATGCAATATACGATATAATGTAATGTAAGATAATATAATGGCAACATTACATTTTTAGTGTTAGTATAGAAGTAGATGTGTGTGGATGGGAGTTGGGAGGGAAATGTACAATTGCAGTGGAAGCTATGTGTGTAGTTTTTGTCTGTGTACACTTGGAGGACCATAATAGAGCTATAGAAGAGTTAAAGTACGATGAGCCCAATTGACTATTGTCTTTGTAACGCTTCTTGTTCTCCGCGCTCATTTTCCTCCAGAGACTCTTCTTTTCCGTCTTAGCTTTTTCTACTTAGCCATCACAGGAGTGGGAATGGGGAGAGACACAACAAAAAGGAAGTAGCCGTCTTTTCTCTATAGTCTATTTGGACGGGTATAGGAGGCCTTGTAAGGATCTATGCCCGTTCTACGACTATTGGTACTTTTTAGAAAGAGCGACTTTGAAAACTGTCCTTTCGTCTTGTTCGCCTTGAGCTAAAGAAAACAGTGGGAGGACAAAAAAGGAGACAGACAGGACAGTCAGGAAGTATTTCCGTGCAATAACATGGAACGCACACAGAGTGTCTGTGCACAGAATGAAGAAAGAGTTTGTGTAGAGCAAAAGGAAAAGGTTCAAGTACTTAGGTACTTCACTCGTGAAGTCAGGATAAGAATATTTCCAGTTTTCATTCAAAGGCTTGTCGCTTCTTCCTTTCATTCGCCTATGCTACCTCCATTCCATTATACGCAGAAGGTATTCAAAAGAGACACTATTTATTAAACAGAGCTATGGTATGTGTATGGGCATAGTCGCGTGTTATGGTAGGCAAGAGATAGGATTGTGAAGGAAAAATAAAGAGTTTGGCAAATGTAATGTTATGTAACGACTGTTTTGTTACATAACGTAATTCAAAGTAAAAGAAAGTCGCATTGTCAAGTAATGTTGAATTTTGGACTGCGTTGTGTGGAGAGAGTGAGAGAGAAAGAGAGTGGGAGTTTGTAGTACAAATCATGATAACATGACACTCTGAATAAATTTATAGATGAAAAGGCACACGGATGCAGATAGATTAGATTAGTGCCTTCTCTCTGTCTCTGCATGTCCGTGTATGTGACTGTGTCTCTGTGTCTCTCTCGGTGTCTCTCTCGGTGTCTCTCTCAGTGTCTCTCTCCGTGTCTCTGTGTAGTGCAAACTTTTTCCTTTCTTTCGCTGTTTGCAAAGTGAGAAGTGGTAATGTGAATTGTATGTATGCACACACCGAAAAGCAAAGCAAAGTCACCGCATATTTTACACTATAAAATGAATAAAATTCACATTACCTTTGGCCCATTCATTCTCCTTCGTGTATTTGCACAAAGTTGCACAGCAGAGGTACACACACCATTCACACCACTCTCCACCCCCATTCATAGAAATCTCACAGTTAGCTCAAAACTTCCCATCTGTCTTTCACCGTCCAATAAAATCAAAAATGAATGTGCTCCCAAAAGTAAAAAGGACGACTGAGTTTACGGCATGTGATTGTCACACTTATAAATTAACATAATATCAAATACATACAGACTATATAGTGTGTATTGAAATTCGAAATAGAGTTAAATTCATAGCATTGCTATTTTTAGGACTGTTGAACGACTCTGGCTAAAAACTTCCAAAGAGAGCAAAGATTTCAATTAATGAAATATTTAATCTATACTTACTTATATGTATATTTATATTATTTTCATTCAGTATAAATGAGTCTAACCAAAAAAAGTCAAAGGTATGTTTTAAGCATTGGTGTTTGAGTGTAAAGTAAAGTGGGAGGGAAGTAGTTGGGAGTGGGAGTAGAAAATCGAAAGTGACTTTGCGGTGTAAGTGAATTTGTGCGGGGAGAAGAAATGCAGGTAAGTTTCTGGACAACTTGAGCAGCTAATATCTATCAAGTGCCCCACTTTGGGAGACGAGAAATAAGAAGAGTAAACCGGTGCGGTGTGTGGGTGAGTGTGTCTGCGGGTGTGTGTTCAGCTCAAGTCTCCACTTCTACTTTTCAACTGTAAGCTAAACTTTGTGAGAGAAAGAGAGAAAGAGAGAGAGAAACTAGTTAATTCAGAAGTGCATCTTCTGGGTGTGTGTCTTTCGGTGTATTTTGTTGTATCTGTTGAAGCAGCTCGAATGAAATGACATGGAAAAAGCTAGTGGCCAACACTAAAAGCTTTAGATTTACTGTCCTTTCCTTTTAGTAAACTCGACATTTTGGGCCACTCGGAGTATATTAGCAAAGCATGCCGTGATCTATAGTGCTAATACCGCCACTACCACCACTACCCGGAGAGAGAAGCAAGCTGTGGCTAGTTCTTCTTCAAAACAGTGATAGTTGCACTCTGTAAATAATCCGCTTTGCGGTTTACTTCCCTCCGCCTCGTCTTCGTACACTTTTTCCTTCTTACTTCCCTTCTTATACGCTCCTCAGTCTTAAACAAACTAACCACACAAGCACACTTTCTCCAAAGTCACTAATACTCAGACCACACACGTAGACTCAGCCTAATGCTACTAAAGATACCTTTCTTATTCTTATAGTATCATCTTGTAATGCATGTAGTCCACACTCTCATCTAAAGTTAAACACTGGAAACTGTAAACTGTTTTAGTGGCGAAAGACTCTTAGTGCTGCCATAATATTATCTGCAGTATACGGAAATGAAACAATACTCGCAGTTGCAGTACAGACAGATATTTTTATAAGGTTTAGCCGTGAGTGTAAATGTGGAGATTGGCTGGTGCTTTGGGTTTGTGTGTCTAAATAGGAACTGCAGACAGACAGGGAGATATATGCTGGGAGAGAGATAGACTTCTTTCTTTCTGGTTGTATTAGTGTTGGCCTGAGTCCACACCGCACACAAGCGAGAAGGTCTAAGCTGCACGGGAAGAAGATAACACGGGAAAGTTAAATCGTGTTGACTGTTCTGGTCTGAGTGCAATGCAGGAGAAAAGCTTAGAGGTAAATAAGTAGAAGAAGAAATAAATAAAGAAACAGACACAGCATGCCAACCAACAACCAACACCAACACTAAAACCATTCAACAATAACATCACTTCTTCACAACTATCAAAACCCAAATACATATCATATAACATATAACATATACTCATATAAATACATACACTGCATGCACACCGTCAACACTCATATCACACAAACTAAATTAAACCAAGTCTTCGCTTTTGCTGCGTAGTTAAATCAACCAGTCTGCTTTGTGGTCCACTTCCTTGTCTGCCTTTCCTTCAGGTTGTCTCTTGGAGAAAGCACAGAGTGTACATCTCAGACAGACAAAGTACATACAAAAGGTGACGTCTTCTTCAGCTCCATCTCTCTCCTTGTCTATTTCTTCCTGCGTTCAAGAAGTGACTCACTTTTATGTCACACCTTTCTTTGGCATCAAGAAATGATGGTAATATTATCAATGGACACACGGACAAGGTTGAACTTAACTACAGACTACTTAACATCGACACTCATCAGCACCACCATCACTTATCTTAAGCATCAATATAAAATAAAACTCAAGTATAAGAGTTCTTGGTAGAAGAGAACATACCTAATTGTTAAAGATGCTAAAGGAATTTACAAAAAATAAAAGCTACAAAATTGTTGCCCAGTGTTGGCAAAACCTAAAGTAATGGGAGCAGGCATTTGTAGTTTGTAGGTACTTCAATTTTAAAAACAGAACAAGTAAAACCTTAAGAAGGAGTTTCAGATACCGTGCAATTTCGATGCAATTCCCCTGCTATTCCATTATTGCTCTGGAATGGAGAGTCAAATTACAAATCTCTCTGTATATATTTGAAAGTAATGCGCTTTCATAATGTGCTCTTTAAATGTTTTCGAAAAAATGTCAACTGTAGACGGAATATAAGAAGTCGAAAAAACTGAAGAGTACATTATGAAAGCGCATTACTTTCAAATATTACACATCGGGATTTGTAATTTGACTCTCCATTACAGAGCAATAATCGAATAGCACTGGAATTGCATGGAAATTGCACGGTATCTGAAACCCATCCATAAGACTACAATCAAACTACAACCTACATGGGTTTAAGTAGAAATTATGATTGGATAGGATCTTGAATGACATTGAGCTTTTTTTTAATTTAGAAATGCTCTGAAATAGAGATTTAGAGACAAAGCATTTGGGAGTATGGGGTATATAGTATAATAGTAGTGTAATAGACAATAGTAGATATTTACCGATATGCATTTTATGCGCTAGGCTAGCTGAGCATTACACTTGATGTGGATGAAGGAGTAGCTATACATATATTTACATGGGAGATATAAATAATGGATTGATTAGCTTTGATGGGGAAGTTAATTGAATATTTAAAATATCAATTTGAATGATTTTACATAAAGATGAGTAAGTTGAAGGTGAATTGAGTTTAATAAAGTGTCTGTCTGACTAAAAGGATGCACATGGACCGTGTGCATGAGGTGAGTTGCGTTTTACATCCTGATTTCCTCCTGTGTTTTCCACATCCTTTCAACTTCCGCTTGAGTGCGACATGAAACACGGTAGACAAAAATGGTGAAGTTGGTACAGAAAGCAATAGTCGTAACTCGTTACTAAATATAGAGTAGATATTTCAGAATTTCTGCTGAGAGAAGAGAATGGAAGAGAAACTTGGAAAGTAAAGGCAAAGCAGTCAAGTGAAAAATTCAGGAGCACCTAAGAACACATTAAGGTCTTTTCTCTCATGCTGCAGCTCTTCGCCCCTTCCACTTCTTCTTCATCTCTGCTATGCACGACTATGCCTTCACTCTCTAATGCCATGCACCATCATCACCACCACCACCACCAACCACTCAACAGCCACTACCACACTCTTCGGTAGTCCCAGTACAAATACCGCATCCTCCTATTGTACTTTTCTGCTCATTGACTACTTAAAGAATAATCTGCGGGGCTTTTACTGCATCACATCCCAAACTAATGCCAAATGTGCTTCATTTTATCCAATCGCTAATACAATCCATCCCCAAATTCCTTTCAGCTCTACACTGCATCATCGCAATCACACAAAAAACACCTCCACTCAAATCACCGACCCAATCCACATTTATTCTCCTCTCCAATATTTTATACCTTCCAACAACCTTCACAGTCAAATTTTAAAATTCTATTTTCGTAGTTGGAACATCCTGGCCTGGCGGAAAAACAATTTTAGCTTCTATTCGTCCATTCACATCATCATCATAATAAATGTGTACAGATGTGTACAGTCAGACAGTTTTTTACAAATCCCATGCTACAGAGAAAGACATTTTCCGTAAGAATTTCCGTGTACCTACCTGCTGTACCTAGTAATGCACATAAGGCATAACGGAAGTGGCATTATAGTGAGGAACGTGGTAAAAGGGACATTATAATGTTTATTTTGTATGACGACTGGAGTTGCAGACTCCACCGCTCCATCCTCCGCCTTGATGTCGTCTCTTCCTACTTATCTTTTGTGTTGTTGAATGAGGGGGAATGCTAATATTTATTTCCTGCTCTTTGAAGAAAAATGATAAGAGCAGTATATGTATTATCCAGATGTGTAGTATTATGTGAACATGATATTTGATATTGGCGGAGACGTGGATGCAGGAGGAGCAGCAGTGTCTTCGGATTGAGATGCTGCGTCTTTGTACGTGGTGTTTGGTGTTTGGAAATGTTCTGTGTGATCCTTCCATTGCATTTCTTCTTCTTCTTTCTCCTCTTTTCCCAATGCTCTTTCTGTGTGGCAGCAGCATGACTTTTGCTGTTCTAACTTTCTTTGCTTAGCTCTGCTTTTTGCAATGCATTGCATGTGCAGTCGTGCGTTTTGGGAAAGCCAAGTGTTTCACAAGGGGAAAAGAGAGGAAATTGAAAGAATATTACCCTTGTCCGTGTCAGGTCGTTACCGTTACACTTTTCCTTCACTCTCTCTCTCTACTAACATTGTATTGCTCTTATAGCCGGCAGTGTCTGCAATAGAAGAAGAAACAGTGAGGTCTTCACCCATTTAACTATACACACAGCACACATTCAGCCAAAGACCTTGCTCTTTTCATAAATATCCACGTAGCACCTGTCTATACATATGTACCCACCAAAAACACTAACACTCCCTATCAAATTGAATTCCACTTCAAATCAGCCTCAAACTTTCGTTAGCGTTTCAATAGATATCCTTCCACACATAGACCAAGCTAAGTACTTGCGTTGCCCCGTGGAATTTAATGCGCCACGTATGTATACAGTCTAGAATATTCGGGAGTTAGTAGAAGAAGTCTGAAAAGTAAGTGCTTATACATTTCCTGTGATGACTGAAAGAGCTCCCGTGTGATTTGAATTTGATTTTCCCCAAGTGCTAAGGACTCTGTCTGACTTCTTTTCGATAAACTCATATTATTTTGTTATCGACTTCAATTGAATAATCCGCATGAACATCAAAAGTTCCACCTCACATATACATCGCATATAAATTTACTCACACGTAGTTTGCTATGGTGCGTGTATAAATAGGCATGCATTCATAATGTACAATAAAAGAGACGTAAAGAGTGTAGTGTTGAGCGAGAAAGAAAGTCGTTTTCTCCTTTTGTATCAAGATGCACGTATAGAGAAATGCGTGAAATTATACGCAATACAGCAAAACTGGCAGAGTCACACTTGTATTGACTTTTGCCGAGACAGATATGAAATGCAGGTTGGATAATACGGCAGTATAGGTATAGACGCAATGCCACACGAACGACTACGAGTTTGTTGGTTTTTCCAACGTTGCAGCTTTTATTTCTTATTTGGGTGTTGAGTAAGTGCTTCCCATCAAATTCCATTCACATCACATCAGCAGTCAACTCAACTCTACAAAAAAGAAAAGAATAAGGTAGACAAAGTGGCAGGGGACGACTACACGGAGAAATGCTGTGCAGTATTAGTCCTCCTCCTTTATATGTTAAAGAACTTTTGTGGCTGCATACACCTCCCTTCTACATTCATGGACACATGACTTTCTATTACCGCTATGTGTGTGGGTATGTGTATGTGTAGCACTATAAATAATATCTTTGAGCTGAGAAAAGCAAAGAAAGGGAAACGAAACCGCAAAACATACGAAGAACATCATTTATCTTTAAGAACGTTAGAGAGCACTATAATATTATCTGTGTGGGTATAAAGAGAAGAGAAATGATCGCAATCATCGCAGGACGTTATTACATATAAAATAAAGTTATTTGTCTCTCCCTCACGAAGGCTGAGCGGAAGGAAGGGAATATCCACCACACACACGGCAATCGCAATGTATCTGGACTGTCTGTAGGTGTAACTGTAGAAGAATACGTCTAATGCTTCACTTACGCTGTAATACACGTTGAATATCACGGGTGAGCGAAGAGAAAAGATAAACACGGGAAAATAGGGCAGGAGGCTTAAGGTGGTGCTACACGCTACACAAAGAAAACTGAACGTCTCAATGCTCGTTTTGTTGGTGTTGCTCTTACGATGTGAAATGAAAATATTTAAGGGGTTTGGGAAGAAGATTCCGTGTGAATCAGTTGCGCATTTATGTCTTGTACGTTGCTCCAGAACTGCAAATATTAAGGGTATTGTTGTGTTATGTCTCATCTTTAGATCTTCTGAACTCGTGCACGGCGGGAGCGTCTATTCGGGTGATATAGGGAAGCAGGCTAATATGTAATTAATTCTGATGGGAAAAGTTACGAGAGTGGGGGAGTGATTATGAGCATCACAATTATTTTAAGTAGCTGTGCACCTGCAACCTTCAAGTGTTGCGGGAGACTGTGTAAAGCAACTGTTTGGCATATTTCAAGTCACACGAAATTGCTCACAGGGCTTTTTGCGGGAGGAAGTAGCAGCTTCATCTTTTAAATATATTATACTTCGGGTAGTTGCACCGGAGGAGTGGATGGTCTGTAAGCACTAGCAGTGGAGGAACTACTTAGTGTACCAAGATGCTTCATAATGCTCCTCTGCCCTCCACGTCTCCATTTCCCTCTGTGTAAATAAAGATACGACTCTCTTTCTAAGCAAACAAAATTTATTCGTATTCTTAGCACCATTCTCGCTTCTCACACTCCATACGCCAATATTCTTGAATAAACGAACGAAATGAACCCGGCTGCCTGGATTTCTCCCTCATTTACTCCTTCTACTTCTATTTACTGTCCGTGTAACATTATAGCGCGCCATGATAACCTTTTTGTTTGCTCACACAAACTTCACTTGACCTGCTGGTCCGATTCGCATTTTAGACTGCATTCTGTTATATAATAGATACTTAGACTATGTGTATAGATTTTATAACAGTCCTTACACGTTTATCTGCACTGGTGTTGGATCTATATGGAACATAGCTACTATGTATGTGAACTGATTTTCGGTATTTTGGGTTTGGCAGAATGGATATCTTCTAAAGGGTAAATCTAATCCAGGGAGTGTGATTACAAGTTGATTTATTTCCGATGCATTGATCACGTATACGTCTTTCATTTAGAAAGCTACAACGGTCTGACTGTTAGTGAGAAAAGACAGAGGAGGCCAGAAAACCCGCCTATTCCCTTTCCCACCTCCTCCTTCACGATGAGACGTTTGCAGACAGAAGAAATGTTTGTGTGATAGTTGAAGGAGAAAGTGAGGAGGACGGCGGTGGTGGTGCGATGAGGAGACACGGAGCGGAGTGGATGGAGCGGAGGAAAGTAAGAGACGAGACTATTAGACTATTAGCTGTGTAAGTAAGTAAGTTCAAGAGAGTTAAATCAAGCTAAGTTGGCCATGTTGGCCTACTCGACAGAAGAACAGCGGAGAAGACTGCCACAGAGTTACAGTCAGGGCGACAAGAGGAAAAATGTAAGATTTATGTTGCTAATAGAGTGGGAACTTGAGCTTGCCTCCTGACTACATTATCCTACTTATACCAAGCACACTGTCTTCTATTATTATAGCCACACATAACATCCACTCTCTACGTCTCTTAGGCTTATAGCATTATACCATCTCATCTTGTTATGTACATGTGTACAGCTACAGCTTTAGCGAGGCTTGGAGAAATGGAGCTAAACTGCTGCCTCTGTAAAATCTCATGCACGAGACGACTCTCTTCCCACCACCACAATGTGTGCTACACTCTCTGCTTCTTCTACACAAACTGTGTACTCGTAGTAGTACAGGAGGATTGTGTTGGAAAGAAAGGAAGTAAGATTTCTACCTAACTGTGAAAGTGGAGGGTTCTGTGTGTATTTTCATTCCTCGTCTCTGTGAAATCGCCAGAGCTCATTTCTTCATTCTGTCGCCCGAGAGTTTATAAATTCGTCGTAATAGCAGACCAGAGAGACGAGAATTCTAATGAAATGAAACGAAACTAAACGAAAGTCTTAAATATCTGCAAGTTTTCCTTTGAATCTCAGCGTAGGTGTCCTACGGAGTATACGGGTAAAGTCTACACGTCGTAGGTGGTCGGTTGACTCATGCATGAGAAGGTCGTGAAACTAAGTAAGTGAGGAACGGCACAAAGTAAAGTAAGTTGAGACTCTTTTATATAGGCTCCCCATTCAGATGCATTATGTGTGTATGTTATTCAAAAGAGAGAAAGCATTTCCACGTAGTTGTAAACTTTATCAAGATCCACTTTGGGAAAATGAATCAAAATTCATTTCCGGGAAAAGAGATCCCCAACCTTCTCCCGTCTTTCTCTTTCCCACTTACGAAATACTCCGTACCGGTGTGTAAACGTGGAATGTGGCAGACTACTCCCCAAATAACTTGTACCTTCACATCCATTAACTACACGTAATACAATGCATAACTAAGTAGAAATTCGTGGGAAAGAAAATGTAGGTACATCATTTCAAAAGATAATTAAGCACATATAAAGCAAGTGTAAGCAAATAGAAGCTGAAGAGGAAATTATAGAAATGCGGTTCAATGCTACTTATTCTCACTAAATTAAAAGTGAAATAGAAAATTGAATTTTTCTATATACCCAAAAATTCTCTTTAGCTATTAAACCTACTGAAACACATTTCTCGGTATTTATTTGAACCTTTCCGAAAGTATTCAACCTTTGAAAGAATTATCATTAATTATGTTCCTTCCTGGCTCTAGAAATGGAATTTCAGTCTTCGTCTTTTCATTTTACGAGATAAACAAAAAATACAAATTACTTTTCAAAGACTGGAATCCCATAGGATTCCAATATTACTAATTTATTTTGTAGTGCCTAAGTAGTAGGACTACTAAAAGAAACTTATTTACTTCCTGCGCAGTAAAAACAATTTTACATTAACTCGTGATTTAGTAAACAGGATGTTTTATATTAGGATGATGATGACTGTTAATGGTAGACTCTCTTTTCCTAACTATTATTTGTTTTTAGCAGTGAGACGCCTACTGTACGTGTGTTTGTGTGTGCGGATGGAAGTTGTGTGGCGAGATATACGATAAGTGTGACATAACTGTATTTCCATGCTAAATACGATAAATATTGTGATATTTTGCGGTGGTAAGTAGTGGAGTAAGTATATGAGATCAAAGGAGCAGACTTGGCCTATTTCTGGAGTAGGCTGTGACTGTTGTGTTGTTGGGATTATGCAGAGAGGTTGGAATGGGTAAGTCGAGAATGATTGAGATGAGATGGCTTGAGCCGGGACTGCGTATGTTTGTTGGTTGGTCGCATTATAGTTGTAAATACAAGATAAACAAAAATGATCGTTGAAATTTTTATGTTTCGCTCAACGAGCCTTTGCCTAATCTTCCTGACTGTCTCCTGCAAAATGAAACTCTTGTGTGTCTTCTGTGCTGCTCTGGAGGACACTCACATGCAGACAACTAACTACAAATATAATGTAATGGAAGCATGTTGTGTGTGAGAGAGTCGGGAATGGTCGTGAAATAGAAGAGAGAAAGATCATTTGATACGCCATGCTCCGTTTACCAGGTGCTTCATCTCTCTTTATGTCTCCATTCCCATTCAACTTTACCCAGACTTTCTCTCAGATGAATTTTCTCTCAAATCTCAATTTACTAGCAGCATATACCAGATAACCCAACAACATACACACTCTAACCTACACACACGCTTACAATATCAGTCTGTGTAGGTAACCGCGTACATTAAAGACCTCACTATTGCATATTACACAACTAAAATGGAGTCACACACATAGCAGGCAAAGTCTAAAGTGGACGTGTATAATATATCCTTCACTTTTTCACTGTGCTCTAAATATTAGGTACGTGTATTCCCATTTAAAATGGGAGAAGTGTATAGTTTGCGATTGTAGAGGACTTATTTACTATATTGTATTATAATATATGTTATTGACACTTAAAAGGACTCGTTAGGAATATCCTTGCTTCCATTTAGCTGGAGTTTACAATGTAGCTGTAGTATGGATTTTTTTAAATAGTTGTGTGTAGTCTACAATGTTTAAGTCGTAGTAGTCGTAGTTTAAGCGTTAAAGACGTATCTTTTATGGAGCTGTTCGTAGTTTTTACAAGTATTCGTCCACACTTGCATTTTGTGTTGTGCCGTGGAGGATTTCTGAATGGGATTATGATACATGCAAACACTTGAGTCCTCTTCAGCTCCCTATATACTCTTGGCAGAAAAGAAAGCATAAGCAAGCAGAAACTTCAGCTCTCCATAAAAAACTGGAGATGTTCCTTAAATTGGATCACGAACAAAATTTTTTCTCTGAAAGTAATATCACTTACTGCAAAAAAGAAAGTAGGATTCGTTTTCTTGTATTAGTCGTATTTTCCAAGAGAGCACGAGAGACAACTGTCTCGCTATTTCATTTCATCCAAACACTTTTTATTTTTTGACTCTTTTCAGCACGCAGCCACCTACTCGACTTTTTAGCGACACAATTATGCATCTTATCTTCCCATCCTCCAATGTAACACTTCTTCATGACTTCTTCATACCCTTAAAAGGGGTATTGTTCTTGTACTCCTATTTCATATAGATTCTATCAATCTTATTTTATGAACCTTTGTTAATAAACCCCTGGTAATATTATAAACATATACAGCAACCGTCTACTGACAGTATATTCCCCATTGTGTTATATTACATCAAAAAAGAATTTTATAAAGTGAGTGCGTAGTAATAACTGTCCCTCTAACAAGCAAACCACCAGAAGTGTCATAAGCCGATTCGAATGAAACTTTACATGGCGAATGCTTTGGCCGATTGTACATCACACACAAAATA
>JABASD010003107.1:0-21922 GCA_019776165.1 Pogonognathellus flavescens
GATATATGTGTACCTTACTGTTTTATTACCGTTGAATCTCCTCAACTCAATGTACTCAGGTAGACTGTTATGTTGTTTTTGCTTGTGTGTGTTCTGAATGCACACCTTTTTTGCTTTACTTACCTTTAACTTCACACAAGAACAGTAGTTGCAGCATAGCCGTCTGACTGGGTTGTTGTGTGATTATATTATATGCCTCTGTTAGGCTCTGTTCCTCATCCCTTAAGAACTTTACTCTTGTTGTAAGTACAGTACGTTGCTTTATATAGGAGAATTGTAAACATTCGCTGTACAGGAATATCTTCTATATATATATTGTCTGTCTGTGCTTTACATTTTACATTCATTTATCTGTACGTTAACCTGCACACTACTGCAGCAGCTTCCTGTCCCTCTCCTTTCCCTATATCTGTTTTGTGAGTTTTACTTGTCTTGGGATTCTGAAACAGACAATAGTCGTTTTTTTTCGGAGGTTTGTTTTCGTACTGTAAAAATCAGTTATTTAAGTCAATTTGTATACACCTAAGTGTAGTTTTTTACGTTATGTAAGAGGAGGTTACTAATTTGCGTTTTCCTTAAATATTTGTACGTATAGGAATAGTTAAATAATCGACACATTTTTTATGACTGTGTGATTTTCTTTGTAATTGCTCGCAGGTTTGGACAGTATACAGCTGCTTGGACATCGGTTCAGTTGTATACGAATTGAGAAGAGGAGGGTTTTATACACCGTAAAGGTACTTACGACTTAAATACCGCAAGCACAAGATAAGGACACGTGCCTGCATGTAAATATGACGGGTGCAAATAAGTCATGGTGACTGACTGACCTTGACATTCATCACTGGCCCATATTAAGCAAATCGGAACGAAAAAGTCAGATTGAAGATTAAAATATAATGTTGGTGCGGCTACAAGAACGGAGTAATTCGATCGTCACACTCTATAATGCAGAGGAGAGCTGGGAAGGCAGCTCTGTAATAAAAGCTTAACGGTAGAACGGTATTAACTGTATCAATGCGGAAATAAAGACTGCTGCAGCAACAGCGAGCAAACTACTCGCAATTGCATGTACAACACAGTGCGTTATGGATTCAAGCAAAAGCACTCTGCAAATGTAGAGCATACATTTTCTCACGAATCTTTTCAATAGAAAAGACATCAAAAATTCAAAAGAAAATTTATGTACCAGTGGTTTCATTAAATACATACGCAATCTCAACACAACAATCATGGGAGACAACCACAATTGTTTCACTTTTTGTCCGAAATCCAGACAACCGAGAATTTTCATAACGTTTTGTGTCATCTTTTCCATCTGCATCGGAGTTATGAGCTCGTTATTTTTCTACTACCCCGATGGATTAAATCTTCCTGTGTTTAGCGGAGGTGGAGCAAATAGTAAAAGTTCGAAAAAATTGGTGAATTCTTATGAAGAAGTTAGTAGCAATCATCATGATGATCACACGAATTTTAAAGGAAGTTCCAGGAATCATCTCAGAACTCATGGACACGGAGATGTGGACCATGAATTTGACAATGGCAACATTGATGCTATATTTGTTGAGTATAATGACGATGCAAGTCCTCTGGCATCTCAAGACATAAACGGTGCTCTTGACAGAAATGGAGATCATAGTGTACCCGGTGAAGAAAAAATAAGACATTCTGCTCACCACAATTTGCACAGCTATCACAGGGCTGGCAGTAAATTAATTACATGGACTTTGGAGGAACTCGAGCAAAAATCAAATTTCTCCAAAGTGATTGAAAGTCGGTTGATTCATTTGGATCTCAAAGGAGCTCCTCCGAAAGTTTCCTTTATAAAAGATGTAAGTACTGTGGGAACTTTTACTTATTTCTGAGGCTATAAAAAGAAAGCTTTATTGTTTTTTCATGTAACTTTGATTCTGAAATATGAAGCGTGCAATCAAAGACTACTCGTGAGAACTTAAAGATGCTTTTGTTATTTATAGGTTCTTAAGCTTGCTAAACTCAGCGGAATCACAGGCCTTCTCATAGAGTGGGAAGACACTTTCCCATGGAAAGACAATTTGACAAATCTGTCCCTCGTGAAAGGAGGTTACTCACGCGATGAGGCAGAAGAGATCATAAACTACGCTGAAAGAAATTTAGAACTGGAAGTGATACCTTTAGTACAGACATTTGGTCATCTTGAGTTCGTGTTAAAAGGTAAAGAGTATAGTCATTTGCGGGAAATAGACGAGGATCCTCAAGCTATTTGTCCGTCAAAAATTGGAACATTGCCCCTACTTCATAATATGATTGATCAGGTAATTTTTATGCTTTTTACAAATCTTTGTTCTATCTTGGTTAAATTTTTCATTTTCCTAACTCATTCTCATTTTTCTCTTTTTCAGACACTGGAATTGCATAAAAATTCAAAATTTGTCCATATTGGCTGTGATGAGGTTTACAATTTGAGGATGTGTGCATTATGCACGAGTTTATCTGAATCTCGTGATGATCTTTTTTTGAGCCATGTCACGAAAGTTGCTAAATATGTCCGCTCCAAAGGAAGAATTCCAATAATATGGGATGACATGTTAAGAAATATTCCACTGGTGAAAATGAGAGAATCTAATATTGCTTCATTGGTAGAACCGATGGTATGGGTTTACGCTGAAGATGTTGATCGTTTTGTTGGTTGGGAATCCTGGGAAAAATATTCTGCAATATTCCCTACCGTTTGGGCAGCCGCTGCTTTTAAAGGAGCATTTGGAGAAACTTTAACTATTCCACCTCTGTCACGTCATGTGGACAATGTTCAAAGATGGATTGACGTTATTTCGAGAGAGTCTCCTAAATGGGAAAAGGGAGTTGGTGGTTTGGTTCTTACAGGGTGGCAACGTTATGATCACTTTGCCGTTCTTTGCGAATTACTTCCAGCAGCTATTCCATCTATGGTGTACACATCTTTAGTGTTATCTACCCCTGGAGGGGGAAATTCAATTCGCAACCGAATTCTTGTGCCTAAACCTGAATATCTAACTACTTTACCACCACCCAGCTCAACCACCACCACAGAGTTACCATCAACATCAACATATTCGTCGTCACAGCCTGTCTCATCCAGTGGCCATCTACCCAGCAATGATATTGAAGATGAAAGAATAATTCTTGCAAAACGTTCAGCACCTGTGGAAATTCAAGGACCAGTCCTTAGACGAAGAATTCCTCATCCACGAAGTTTAATGGCTAAAGAGAAGGGTGAAGAGTTATCAAAATTTAGCGGAGGCAAGCGAGGTCCTGGAAACGAATTGACTTCTCCGATGGAAAAACAAGAAAAAGTCTCTCGTCAATTCATACAACTTCTTCGATGTCCGAATCATCATCAAGATATTCATTCACTATTAAAAGATATTGATAGCGAGCTTGCGTTTGCAGCACGTTGCAATTTTCCTGGTGTTGCATTCTTCAGAACTTTATTTCGACTTCGGTCTCTACTGACAGAAATATGGGATTTGGATACTAAAATATCAAGAAAGAGAGCCTGGGTTACACCTTATAACATCCGACACAATTACTCGCTACCTCTGAGGGTGGATGAAGTTGTTTTCGCTCAAGTCCCGAGACTTCGTAGGAACATCGTTGTAACAGCTAAGTCAGTTGGAAATTCATTGAAAATAGTTTTTAAAGGTGATGTCATATTAGAATGGATAGAGCAGAATATTTGGGAAGCTTGGAAAGCTTTAGATCACATAGAAAAGGCTGGCAATGCACTTAAAAGCGTTTCTGTATGGCCTAGAAGACCCATTATGAGTCCTCCAAAAATGATACACGATTTGGGCTTAAATACGATTTCTTTGGATGAAAAAGAAGAATTGTAAAAATTCCTCAACCGATTTCATTTTTATAGTTATAAGGAACGAGATATTATTTTATTATTTATCCATGTAAGTAGTAGTGTTTTTTCAAGACTGTAATCTTGTCGTGCAAAAGAGAAGCACGATATTAGATTCATGTGTTCCGTTCATTTGTATTTCGCACAGGCACAGCTAAGATTTTATTTAATTTTTTACTAACTTTACGGATCTCTTTCTTAGTTGCGTAAAATATTTTTTGTCCACATAGGCTTACTATTTTCATGTAAGGACGACTTTTTAACGGTCCAATAGTATTATTATAATCTGTCATAATTGCTGTAACGTAACCGAGTACCTTTATCTACTTACCCAGTACAATCACACTGAATGCGATAGTTACCCAAGAACCCTGTCATCAACTTTATCCGTACTAACATCTATTTAAATGTAACCTAAGATAATTAGCGAGTCATAAAGTACACCTTTTCCAGATAATTATTATGAAGTACTTTTGCCCTAACTAAATACTACAACCATTTGAAGAAAGGGACCAAAAAGTACCTCGCCGTGTTTTATAACGTACCTACCCACTTACCTAATAATATATTAAAGAACTTTAGTAATTAGAAACAAGTATAACAAGATAAATGAATTTATAAAGAGTTAAAAAGAAAGAACATGCAATTAGTACCAAGCAGTTTACCTACATGATAATGACTTTTTCATTCATTATATAGTAATTAGAGTAGGTAATTATAATACTTATTCTTATCTCATCCCATAAAATCTAAGAACTGCAACCTGTGTACCTTCAACCAATAGCCAAAAAATCTTCTGGTTTTCCTATCTTTAATGGCAAATAATCAGTTTAACTAATAATAATTTAGCGTTAAGGCATTTGATAGTAGACATCTATCAAACTGCAGCTCTTGTGGAGCATAAAATGAAACCATCTTTAGCCATTTAATCTATATAAGGTGCTATGTGGTAGATTTGGATAATCGACATACTGCATGCAGAATTAGTTACATATAGTAGACAATGACTTATATCTACCAGGTAATGTATGAATCTCTCATGCATCATACAACCATACGAAACGATACAAATGAAACAGTATGTATTATGTAAGAGCAGATTGTAGATGTAGACAATAATAATAAAACGAAGAAGGTAATCTGCCAATCCACCTTTAGAGCTGCAGCTATATAAAAGCTGTACCAAAATAAGTTCAACTTTTGCCAAGTTAGTCAATATCTTAAAAGGATGGGAACATTGAGATGAGAATATCGTGCAGTAAGTCACAAAGTGGTACACAATTTTTATCTTGCGGTTGAATTGTATTATAATGTGGTCGATGTCATGCAGACCACCTTCACTTCACTTATCACTTCCCCAGTCAACGCCAATCATGAAACAGTAATTGACCTACATACAAAAACTACCTATATAAAAATGTCCTAAGCACCTAACAAATAAATATTCATCATCCGTGTTGTCTACAATACCAACTCGATTCTATTTCTATGTACAGACACTGGATTTTATAAAATCAAAGTTAAATGGACAAACTATCCTTCAAATTCAGCGATAAAGTTCTTGGTAACAATTGTCTTCTGCAAGTATTAATTACTATAAGCAGTTAAAAATATAAGGCTCCTCCAAGTATATGATACTTAACACAGATTACTTATGCCTCTAATTATATCTCCTGCACTTGAAATAATCCATAAGATACTGAGCATAATTTATTAAGACTTAAAATAACGACTACTTAGAATAGCTATGCCAATTTTACATTATCAGTATTTTCACAGTGATTTCGCATAAAAATATTTTTTTACAATGAGTACATTTACTTCATTTGGTTTGATAGAATGTAACTTATTCAGCAGAACTGATTTTTTAATCGCCCAACATTTGTCTTTGTCACGGAAATTAATTAACTTTACCCTCACGCAAATGCTATATGAAACCGTGAAAAACAGACTTTCGTATATTTTTCTTTAGCATAATTATTATACATACCCGTTTGGGATTTTCTGTATGTACGTGTTCTACTTATGATTCTATGTATGTCTATGCATCATATTTGGGATTTATCATGAATCATACACCAAAAAATCTTTTCATACACGATTCTATACAAACATGAGACATGTTTAGTATCTGTACTTATGCATGAACGATTTTAATACACTGTGGGTGTTTGCTTATACCACCACAGCTAAACAGCCTACAGTCTAGAAATATCTCGAATAGAATAACACATACAGGTCATACTTATAAAGAAATGAGATACCTACTAAGCTTTTGTGGTAACAAATGAGCAATATCTTTTTTACCACTACTGCATAATATTAAATTATGAATTTTAATAAGATTCTTTTACGCATTGCTTTTATACGTATAGGTATTTAAAAAACGATGCATAATGTGGTTGATTTTATGCATTATGTGTCTATGCATTTAGAAGACACCATGATTAGGTGTAGAAGTATTAATTGGACAGTGCACTTGTATTTGATTAAATCTAACACTTTAATCGCATTTTTGTGTCTGCTTGCATAAACTTGCCTACACATTGCCCACACACTATAACAAGTTTATAAAGGACTATTATTTTGACTGCACTCTGATATTGTACACGCGTAGTATTAAACACATTTGTATTATGTAATATGTAAGATAATGTAGAATACCTGAAAATTGTAACTACACTAATTTTGATAACGCAATAGACTAGGACAAATAATTATAATCAACAGAACCACGCACGGGTTAAACTGCACAATCACCAAAATGTACTAGAAACAAACTGTTCGCACTAATTCATTGTATTCAAGCGTAAGGAAGACTAACAAAAGCCTACAAAACATTATCTAATCGAATATAGAGAAAACTTATGGCACATCCACTTATATAGAAAATATAAAATCGTAGTTTAAGAAATAAATAATTACAGATTCCATCCGTTCATCCTGCACTTACTATTTGATGTACATTTTGTACATATAAGCAAATGTAAAAATGTAAAATACTTATGCACTTTATAGAAAGACACGCACGACACGACTTTTACTGCTGTAGCTTCAGCAAGTATTATTATACAAATATACCTCTATATATAATGTATACATAAATATTTTAGTGTAGAAAGTTAACGTAAGCGTACGCAGCCCCGATTAAGGTTGTGCGATTTTGAGGAAAAGAAAAGTTCTTTGTTCATGCATTCCTTTAGTTAAGATTTTAATTCTTGAGAGATTTATTCTTGTGATAATTTGTGTACATTATTTACATGTAATAATATTATAACAAAGGAAAGGATTGTTTCATTCTTCCTAATAGAAAATCCTGTGCGTTTCATATTTATAAATATAAGTATTTATTATGGCAGTTAAAAAGTTGAGTTGAGTGAGACACTTATTTATTTTCCATGAAAGCTGAGTTCTACAAATAAATCTAATATTATTATGTCATGTAGAGTATACAATGCAATGCAAATATTAATGAGGCCTATACATAAGAAATAGATGTAAAATATAATGTGCCTGGAATGATATAGAGTTATATATAGTGATGCACCAATATTACTTCTTCATCTGCCCGATGCAATCACTGCTCGTATCCGTATGTTAATTATTGGGAATACTTCTATACGATGTTGTTAAAATGTAAACCTTTTGCACTGCACCAATGACTTTGTCTCTTGTAATAAGTGATGTCTAAAATACTTATGATTAACGAATACTATTACGTATATACTTCAGATTAGAATGCTTAAGACATTACAAAACCAGAACAAAATGTAAGGATATTATTAAGTTTGTGTATCTTTAATCACAAATAGACAAATTGTTTACACAGTAAAAATGCTGTTTGACGTGTCAAAATGTATTAATGCCAATAAAGGTACATAACTTACAATTACGATATATCTTGTTTTTTTATCACCATCCATGTACATTAATTTATAACAATAATTGCATTCTATATTCTTAAAAGTATTAGCGAACATTGCATGATTAAATCCAAAGCAAATAATTACTTGCAGATTAGTAGAAATTAATACATGAAAATTGTAAAATCGTAACTTTAAAAATCGTAACTAATAAAAGAAATAAACATGAAGAAATGGTTAGTGAATACAAATGTGCATGATAATTTGACAAAATGAGTAATTGCCTTACTGAAATAAAATAGCAATAAGTAATTGTAAGTATTGGTATAAGTTTAAATGGAATTACACGATTATTTAAAGCTTTAAGCGATTTGCAGTCGTGAAAGTATTTGCGACGAACGAGCAACGCGAAACGTGAGATCGTTTACTCGTTAATTGATACTGGAGTAGGCAACGGAATTTTCATGAGTTCACAAATCTTATTCCTCACTGGCTTAATAACTGACATGTCTTGATCCCATCGCGTGTCAGATATAAGACACATAACATCCTCCAAATGATCAGTTATACACATCAAAGTGTCAGAGTATGTCAGAAGTGCTTCGTACATTTTTTGTGCTGTAAACATCCTAACGCGAGGGAACGAGTGGCACAAGTACATCACCAACCGTTTCAAAGACCTAAAAATATTGATTAGGATATAACAAAACTTTTTCCAGCAAATTGCTATAAAGTACTATGAATAGAGTTGTGCACTTACGATATTGCAATGTCAGGACTTCCTTGCAACGTCTCGCAAAGTAACTCGACAGCTGAAACGATTTTGTCGATTTTTTTTGCTCTAGCGATCTCATTTTTTACTGTAGTAATGAGTTCTTTTCCAATATCATCAGACCCTTCCGACAAAATAGGCAACAGTAAACCAGACTGCAGCATCTGAGTCATGAATTTCATCAGAGGAAAAGTAATACGATCTACTTTAAAATTGTCCTGAAATGTATAATATTTTTGCAGCATTATTTTAACAATTCACAGTATTATCGTTTATCAATATCTTCAGCTTAACATTAGAATCATTAGATTAAACATGTTTTTAAATAAGCACCTTAAAAATTGTCACCAAAAGACCACTGATTCTTTTCAATTCCTCATCTCCTATCGACCCAGCAGCAACTAGGTAATTAGTGACAGCTCCATTTGCGTCTTTCATAACTGTATCACTTAGAGAGCCACCACTAACCACCAAGCCTGAAAGTAAGTTATATGTGAATTCGGGCATCGGTAGCAGCTCGACGAATCTGCTAAATGTAGTAGATGTTGATCTCCAATTCAGTTCTTTACAGTATTCTTTTGGGAAAATTTGTTGCAGCTTGTTTAGGTGCGGTATGTGATTGATGGGAGGACTGTATAATTAAAAACATTATAAATTATGATGGCAAGTGAGAAAAAAATATAATCATGGATTTACAAACATTCTTTACCTGCAATGAATCAGCATAGCAAATATTTTTCCAGCACTCACACGCACATTATCAATTTTTTCTACACACTGCTTTGCTATCAGTGAGAGAGTATTAGACACTGTTTCTGAATCCAATAGATTCACTTTCCCTACGCAATCTATTTCGTGCAATCGAACAGTCAATACCTGTCATATATCAATGAAAATTATTATAATTATTTCCCAACTCACATCTGCAATTAGTTGTATGTATATGATTAAGAATAAAACTATGATACCTTAAGACAAGACATAGCTGCTTCTCTAACCCAAGATCCAATATCACCCCGCTTATCCGTGGTATAATCATTCATCAAAGTCGTCAAGCATGTGTAAACTAATTTATAGTCAATCATGTCAACCGGTATGCCTTTCTCCCAACTCTCTCCCTGTGAATTGAAAATTGAAATGTAAGTACAAGATTCATATTTTGTATAAACTTGAAAACTTCAATACATTAAATTTACTAGTGGTCTAATTATATTCCTTACCGCTTCATTTTCAGAAGACACAAATCTAGTGGAAAATATATTCGTAATAGAATTTATCGCGTCTCGTCTGACATCTGCCCACAATGCAGTTTCTGTCTGAATACTGGAAGCATGTACTAACATTTTTATCACAGTATAGAAGTCTTCTTTAAGGACTTGTAATGGAAGTCTACCTATGCAAGCAGCATAACCTTGTCTGGTGCTACTCACATTGCTTTTCAAATTTAAACAAAATGTGCCAAGAAATTCTTTCAATTTAGGCTGCTTAGTCGGATTTTGGTAATAAAACTGCAGCAAAAAATGATGGAAAGCTTCAAAGGCAATCCCTCTTGTTGTAGAGTCGATATTTGTTATACTCTCTTCCAGGATGTTATGGCAGAGAAGAAGATACTCGTCATCGTCCTTGAATGGTAACCTAAAGAAGAATTTAAAATTTAGTTTATTGCTTATGGGAAAATGATAACATTTACAAACTTGGATTTCGATTCTAACTTACTTTGCGATTGCTGTAGATTTTATAAGAACTAAAAGACTTTGTCTTAAAAGTTCATTGCCGCGATGACTACCCTTAAATTTTCGCTCAATTATGTTGGGAATGATGTTACGAATGTCTTTCAAATTCTCTTCTGTGATATCTAATTTTTCAATTCGTTTCAAACTAACGATTAGCGAGCCCAATGTAATCATGGCACCGTGAGCTGTGTAAGCATCTGAATCTAAGCACAACGGTATCATATCGGGGACAACAACTTCACACATGTAATTGACATCAAGCGGAGCTAAGTTTCCCAAAGCAGCCGCGGTCAATTCACGAAGACTGATATCAAAGTGATTAAACTTCAATAATTTCAAATGATCGATTAAACATCTAGTGTATTCTGGAAAACTTCCAACTTCGACACTGAAAAATATTCAATTTACACTTAGATGTATGTCGGAAATACTCATAACAAATTGCACAAACTGTTTGTTCTTGCTCATCAATTACCTTATTTTTGTAAACGAGTTTGATTTAACACCAATTGCGAAGTAGTCAGCAATAGTTACTATATCAATTCCATGAGGGAAGTTACCCTGACGTCCAACGTTTTCTTGAAACGCTGCAGACGCTGCTCTTCTGCAGTTAACCTCACGATCGAACAGCATAGTTACAATCAAACCACTTGCTATATCGTGTACAAATGGTTGCACAATATTGGGTTCGAAGGCTCTTGCAAAGGCCCACAAAACATAACATGCTGCATCACGGACATGGCCACCCACAGAAAAATTCCCCCGAATCTGTAAAAAAATTGCAGGGCAAAATTAATACTTGCAAGTGAAAGTAATTAACCTCCTTAAACTGCTTTGCATTTTAATTTAACAAATATTTAATACATCGTATTTAATTTTAATTATTAAATTATTGTAGTTACTAGTAAGTGAGTAAAATATTATACCTCATCATACACCAGGGCTTTCTTCATTACAGGAATTACACTTTGTAATCTTTCGGGTAGCAAAAGTCCTCTTCGGCTTAATTCAGCCAGAGCTAAACAGCCCCCGTGCCATGCACCATTCGTTTCTCGTGGTGAAAAGTTTTGCAAAATATTTTCCACCACTTCGTCTGCATATTCTTTAGGCAAGCGATTAGTCACTCGTCCTATTCCTTTGGCAGCAGACCAACGCACAACTGTATCTTTATCCTGTAGTCCTAAAAGTAACTTATCCAAAATACTTTCAATGGATGATGAATACAGAGTCAGTTCCTCGTAATCCTCATCGGTCGAATTCTGGAGATCCGTGGCATTAGACTGTTGATCATTTTGTGTAGTTCCTTGTAAATTCTTAACCAAACTCCTGCTACCCCTTTGGTAACGCCAAGGGGCAAGTTTTGTTTTCATAAACATCATTCCGATTCGTTGTAAGAGTTTTATCCCAAACTTTCTAATCAGGGTGTCTCCTTTGTCGAAACTAGACCCCAAAACAGCTTCAAGAACCTTTTCTCCATATTTCAAAATTTCTTGACGCTTTGCATGTTTGAATATTGCAGCCAGAGAACTAAAACCACCGATCCGAGTGCCAAAAGGGGTTTTCGAATTCAAGTTCTGTAAGTTAATATATTTGACGTGAATATTATATTTATTAAACTGAGAACGTGAGCTTATCTAATAGATAAGTAATAATATCCATAATAATAATAATATATACTAACTAAATCTATTATGAAAAGTGCAAATGTTTTACATTGCAAGCCCAGTCGAGAAAGGACTCCATGTATATCTCTTGCATGTCAGGCCGAGTTAAAAATTTTGCTATCAGAATAGGAGCAGCTTGGCCAATAGCACTATTCAGCACTACACATTTTTTACAAATATTCATCAGTCTTTCAGAAAAAGAAGCTTCAACTTTTCCCTGCTGCCCGTCAAGAAGCTTCAAATGGAATGGATTGATAACCAATATTGAAAGCCACATTATGAGAACGTTACAACTCTCCCAGTTATTTGGATCGTCTAGGTTTTCAGTTTCCAAAAATGTTAGCACCGGAACCAAATCTGCAACTTCATGTGGCATCCGTTTCACTACCTCCTTCGATCCACGCACTTTGAATATTTGACGTAGAAATTTTAAACTTAAGTGTTTCAAAGGAACATGTTGCGGAAGCGTGCAACTTCGGACTTGATTTAATAAAAGGTTTATCATTTCCTCCAAATGACGATCCAACAGATGCGGCTGTTCCTGATATCGATCAATAATTTTTCGGTACGTTTCGAAAGTTACTTCCGTCTGTAATTCATGAAATGGTTATGTTAAGTTAAAAGTAACATAAAAGCCGCAATCAGTATAGTATAGCAATTGTTTGTAATTTAATTTGTACAGAAACCTGGGACTGATTCTGGTAAATTTCTGGTATTGTTTGAAGAAGTTCTGTTATTTCATCTTTCTCTCTAAACATGTCCAAGGCACATCCCAATCCGATGGGAAAATTGGAACCGTCCAAGTCCAAATCAACATCTTCTAAGCTCATTAGGCTAGCACGGGATCCTTTACCACTACTCATGATGATTTCAGAATAGCTATTAAAAAGAATAAACAATTCACAATTAGGTAATTAATAAATTATTGTCTACATTTCTGCAACAACAAACATTTGTAGAATTTATTTCTGTACTAAATTAAGGGATTATGGGTGTACTAAGTACACCCATAATCCCAAATCACTTATGTGGTAATCAAATTTCTGAAAGCACTAATCACAGTTAGTATAAATGAATGTGATTATGACAGAAAAGAATAGAAATTGACAAACAAACAATTTTGCACATGGAAAATCATTTCAATTTGTATAACATAACTGATACATTCAGAGTTTATCTAACAGTTAGTTACGTTACTTACCCAGAAAACCGCTATTTTAAAATAAAAATTTCCGACAAAATGAGTTTCGAAATACACCTTTTGACATTCAAAAATTGACAATGACTTGAATGACATCACAATAACTGCGACCCAACCACACATCCAAAGTTCTACCGATTCGCGCTCTTTTCTCTGGAATCACCTTTCCCCTAAAACCAACAGAAATCTCAAGATGTCAAGTTTGCTAATTCTTCGTTGATTGAATGAAATGCAAAATGCGTGCATGAGTATAACAAAACAAGTTTTAAGAATAAAAAATTATCTTTATCAGTTTTAAGAACAAAAGATTATCTTTATCAGTATATCTATGTGACTAATGTGACCGTGGGAAGCGATCTGACCTGGTCTGACGAGTTTACCTTTTTTGATTAATGGTTCCTTGTGTAGTATACTTTATAACTTTACATGAGACTTTAGTTTAGGATCTTCGTTGTATTTTGCACTACAGTTCCTCCGTTAGGTCTGCACTCTGCAGAGCTGCAGGTCTATCCTTTTAGAATTGATATTCTTGGGAAGTTAAAATGCTTCATGATTATGAAAATGAACAATGGAAAAAAAAGTGTGAGATTAATGAGATTTTGACATCTTATTATAATATGCATGGCCTATTTTTGTTACCGATTCACAAAATAACAGTCTCAATCTGTACGTGAATATGAGAGATGGATAGTATTACTAATTTGTAATCTACATAAATAGTATAATTAGTAGTAATTTGTAATCTTCGCCAACTGTTAAAATCAAATCCAAAAGTGTAGTACAACAATTTTGGACATTATTACATTACTAATCCTCTTGTGTAAATGGAGTAAGTTATTTCTAACTAAAAATGGAAATGCAATACCTATAATTATTATGATATTTACTTCGTACCAATAAAACGATTGCAGGTAAATAAAAATATGTATTTATAGTCTTCACTTCAGGTCTTGGAAATTTGCGAAAAATATTTTTATTATTGTTTCATTTAATTCGTCACAATATAATCATACATTTACAAGAGTCTACAATTTCATCATTTAATTGAAAAATCAAAATAAAATTGTGTTTATTTAACACGATCATTCCGGAGATTGTTTAACTAGCTAATAATTAATTTGATTTTATATACCCAAAACCCAACCCAATCAATTCATGTAACACATAACCATTAATAATAATAATAATAATAATAATAATAATAATATAATAATTATACATTCTTACATTGCGTAAATCAATTTAAGTTGGCATATAGCTTAGAATCTACCAAGGTACTCCACTCCATGGCATGATTTTCGGATCCTCTTAAGAACCAGAACTAGCGGTAGTACCCGTGCAGTTTTCATGCAATTCCCATGTTATTCAATGATTTCTCCGGAGTGGAAAGTCGAATTGAAAATTTTCAAACAATGATTTCAAGTTATAGTTATATGCTCTCACGTAATGTCAATGTACTTCATTTTTTCGAAAAATTGTAGAAGAGAAAATTGAAGTCTTAGAAGCTAAATATAAAACTTACTTAGAAGTCTTTTAAAAGACTAGAGCATATAATATGTAACTTCAAATCGTGAAAATTTTCAACTCGACTTTCAACTCCAGAGAAATCAGAATAAAACACGGGGATTGTATAAGAATTGCATGACAATTGCACGAGTACTACCGCTCACCGCTCCTTACTCCTTAAAAGCTGTAAAAATGTAAGTTAGTTAGGAGACCTTTAGCCATCCGCACTTTCCGCACGCACCCCTTGGCATTCTTCACCAAATACATTCATACCTCTAATACAATACACACTTCACACATGGTGGTAGTCGGTTAGATTAATTACTCTTGCAAGCTGTATCATATTATATTTTATACAGCTTGCAATAGGGATCTAGTAGTCGGTAAGTAGTATTGAAAAACTAACACATTTTGTTTATCCTGTTTGTAACACTTTCTAAGTGAGCTCGAAGATCTAAACTCGAAATTTTGAAACCGCAAAACTGAGGAAATGCTTTAAACATATAGCTGTGTGGTCTTATACCTAACTACTTGTTGTGAAAGTGTAACAATTTGACAAAGAATCCGGCTGCTCGGGTGACTCCATGGACCAGGGTAGCCTAGTCCACCAAAAAAGATCCCTTCAGCCTCAGCCTTAAACAATAGTATCTGTTATTGACTAATTTTTCTACAAACTAAAACTAACATTACCGATGATATTATATTTTATATAAGTGGGTCCACCATGTTGATAAATTAACATCATACTTGTTATCTCTATGAAATTATTAATTAGAAAATGTCACAAAAATTTAATCAAAAGCTATCACTAGAAATATTTAATTTGATTGTTCTCATTAGTGATGATATATTTTAAATAATATTATTGCCCTAGCTTCACCACATAAATGATGACGCCCTTGAAACGTCATACCTCTCATAGGTAATTATGTTAATCCTCCTTCTCCATGTCTTCTTGAAATGAGAGCTCCGGGGTTTCGATTTTCTCGCTATCTTCATCCATGTCACTCTCCTGAGCCGCGTCATTAATGATTTCTTCATCCGAGTCGGAAAACGAAATTTCTATTTCTGGTTTCTCTGATTCATTTAAGTTTGTTCCTGGGTCATTTGTGCCGGTATTACCCATCCATTGTTGAAGTTTGAACAACATATAATCGGGTAACAGTTTTTTCAGTGTTGTTGCAATAGAACATCCTCCTGAACCATAATTTTGAGTGAATCCTTTAATATCTTTTTCAAAAAGTATGTAAACTTCCGGATAATCGTCAATACAACTTGAGTCTATCTTCACCCAGCAATTACACTGAAATGTGGTCTTTTTGTCTTCTAAATTATTCGTGCTATTCACTTCCCGGTCGTTTTCATCTATGAGTTTCATTACCTCTTGCTCAATCACAAATGGATCAGTGAAGCTTAATAGGTTCATACGTTGTTGTCGTTTTTCAGCCCTATTTTTATTTTTTCCTTCTTTCTTTGAAGTTGACGATTCTGACGTTTTAAAAGCCTGCTTTCGATAGTATTCTCTCTTTGACCAGAACGAAATATTTGATGTGCATTTAAATTTGTAATAAATGACACAGTAATCCGGATCTTTTATAGAGTTAAATTTTTGCAGTAGTAAATCTTTATCTTCAGCAGATCTGTCAACAGAAAGTCCTGGATCATCAGTTTCTGTTTCTGTACTGTTGCTGACAGGATCGCACACTTCTGGGTTTTCACCATCAAAAGGATTTGTGTCTACGTTGGTTTTTCCTGCATTGTCCTTTTTTCGTCCCAATCCCCGACGTCTTCCGCCCACAATGCCGGAAGCACGGCGTCTTTCAGGTTTTACTGTCTCTTCTAAGGTGTGAGTAATCCCGAAACATGGGAACCAAACATTCAACAGAAATTCCTTTATAAAAGACACCCACAATGAATTGAGCTTATTTTCGGCATCAACTTGTGTCACAATCGCACTATCAATTAGACATTTTAATTCTTTCAATAACAAACGTGAAAAGAGTTTGTTAGTGCTGTCACTAAGTGTGTAATGCTGGTAACTTTCCCATCCTGTTCCAAACTGTACAGTTTTCTTCGAAATTATTTGTTCTAACGGAAGTAAATGTACAGGAGTTGCATCATCATTACTGTCGGGTTTCGTATCGCCGCAACATAAAGCTTCCTTAATTTCTTGCAAAATTTTTTGATGTCGCTTGTGGATTCGTTGCATAGCCATGAATTTTTTCTCTCCTAGCTGTTTCGGTAATGGAACAAACACATCTACAATATTTTTAACATTTCCATTAAGAATTTCTGCTGTTTGAGCACACGCAACTTGAAATTTAAGCAATGTTCCTTCTGTAGTTACACCTCCAACATTAAAGGACAACAAAAAAGGATCTTGCAGAACTAAATTGGTCGTTATATTTAGTCTGTGACCCATACTTTGTTTAGATGACCAATTTTTGTAGAGTTCAAGCTCATTTGGAAGGTTTTCTTCATTTCCAGGAACAAAATTTTCTTTTGGAAGGAGCTCTGCAGTAAGTGAGCAAATCATATTTTTTGAAAAGTCAATATGTGCACACGTATGGAAAAACTCTTTAGCTAAGGACAAAATTTCTTTCGTGGCTGGAAGACCAGTGCTTGAATTTTTCTCGTACTCCGGTGCTTTACGAAATTCTGAAAGTACACTATCCTTATCTTCACAGAAACTGGCATTCCATCCGTCGATACAAAGATCAGATTTCACCAACGATTGCAACTGAAATATTTTGGGGATTATACCTTTTCGAGCAAGAAATACTAGTACCATCAGAATGAAAGCATAGTTCTTTATCAAAGTAGATCCTGTTAGGTCATGAAACTTTCCCCAGTAACGAACTAAAAGCAGAAGAGGCTTCACTCGGTCATCTAATTTCATAATGAAGTGTATCATTTTCGTATTCTGGTACGACAATAAGTTTTCAAACGAAAGATCCACATTAATTTTCGAATGTAAGTGGTAAAACTTCAGAATGGGGACACGGGCACTTAAAACAGGAATTATTTTACCATACAATGGTCTCTTGTTAGGGTACCTTGCTTCCCTAAGAAGTTTTTTTATTTCTATCATGATTTCCTGCTTGGTAAGTCGACGTGTTTCGTATGGATTTGGATGAATTCCTGTTGTTTCTCCTGCAATTAATGACAAAAAATAAATCAAACTTTTTCAGTGAAATGTGGCAGCAATTTAACTGCAATAGAAATAAGAATTTTATACTGACTTACCAAATATATCGACATATATATCAATATCAGAAGACGAGTCTCCTAAGCCAGTACTCATAGAGCCGAAGGGATACAGAATGCACCGAGCAAATTTCCTTTTCAAAACCTCCGTCAATTCGTGCAAAAGTTGAATTCTTTTACACGAATCTTCTTGGGTCATCGTAATACTGTAGATGAAATAATCAAGCTGCTCGTCTAAGTCTATTTTGTTGAATTCTCGGCTGTCCTTATGATTAGGCCGAGCTGCCAATGACATACGAGGCAAATCTACGAAGAGACTGTAGAAGTCTTTAAAATGAGGACGGTAAAGATTAGTTGAAACATTGGATTTTGGTGGGCTATTGGATGCATTTTTATTTTCTCTTGTGACCCATTCTTTATCAACATCAGTCTTGCTTTTCGCAAAATTGACGTAGGGTACATTGGACGCAGAAGGCGGCTGTGGTTGGGGTTCCCCTTTCTTGTTTTTCTGCCTTTTATGTTGAGGTTCTTGCTTCGTTTGTTTAGCTTTTCGATTAACTCCTTTTTCAAAAGGGACAGTATCTTGCATCTTTGTGTTGTAAAAAAATAATGGTTGTGGTTTAAGTGCACCTGGCACATTAGTAGGAGGATTAGAATTTGCTTTTTTATTTTCATCACAATTTTCACTTTGGGGGTTCCCAATTTGCATCGGTTGAGGAGGGTTACTTGAAAGCTTCATTGGAGTACCTTGTTGTGCCTTGTGCTGGAGGTCAGTACTATTTTTCTTAGTTTCTTTACCGTTTTTCTTAATTCCAGCTTCAGATGCTGTGTTACTAACACCAGTAGTACCGTTTGCTGTGTTTTCAAAATTCGGATCCCCCATAGTCGCACTACTTTTGGCCATTGGTAAAGGCGTAGAGAAATATTCTGACCCTACAAATAAAAACAATTATACTACATATTTAATTTTGATTAGAACAAAGAAGAGTTTTAAAATCATTTCTAAGTAATTACTTACAAGTATCTCCTGAGACACTTAATTTCTTTTGAAGTTTAACTGGAATCCCCTCAATGACACGCTCTCCCGCAGTTAAATTAGGAAAAGAATAACTTTGTCTAAAATAAAAATATTATTTAGCAAAAATTAGTATCTCAATATATAATGGGATACTAATATTATTTAAAATAAGGTAATCAAAATTAATATATCAGTTTTATATGCACCTTAATTCTCTGGGAGTGTCGCTTTGTACTACAGCAAATCGTCTTTCAGGATCAAGATAAATATCATTAACAAAACCGAATTTGAAAAAATATACTGTTAGGTTCTTCAAAGTCAAAATTTTGTCAAGCTTCGTATCTTGTTTGCTGCTCGTTATAACCCAAGACTTCTCGTTCAGTTCCTGAGACCAACTGAGCAACGCTGACTTAGTTTTTGTTTGATGACTAGGATCATGTAAGTGATCCCACCAAAGACCAACAGTTCTTATTTTGGGGCCACTTTCGGCGAAACAAGTTTCACAGTAAAACAACATTTTTAAGTGAAATTGTAACTGCTGAAATTCCCACAGCCCACTGGTACGCCTCCCCTCAGCTTCAGCCTTGATAATATATATCTGCCAGTTTCCTTTCTTGACTGTTGTCTCAGGTTTTTAACTTTTCTTGGGTCACCCTTAGAACCTAGAATTAAGAAATAGGTTACACTTGTGTGGTACAACGATAAAAATTCCAAATATAAATATTAAACATTAAAGTAATCTTTTTTGTACTATTTTACCAAAAGCCTGGATAACTATTAAGGAGCTGTAAAAAGTAATGTTAATCTATAGTAATTGAACTTGAAAATAACCTACCATTAGCAGGAGACTTGTAATAATTGTAACACGGATTTGTATCTCTTTGTAGTTTGTAGTCATGCTGATTTTAACTGGCAACAGCAGTCAACTGGCGTCTGGAGACCTTGAATCGTCAATCATCCATCAATCTATAAAATATATTACACAAATGTGACGCTTTTTCATTATCATGCATGTTTATATTTCGCATGTTTTTATTTGTTTAGAAATTACACCCTAGTACAAGTGGTAATATAATTTTGAAAAATAAAATAAAATGTAGTTAAATAAAAACTATGTAAATAATATTTTTGTTTTACTCTCAACTGTGAGCCATTAGCACACAAGAGCATCAGTTAGTGTCAGTTAAGTAAAATTAGTAAGGATATGCAGTTATCTGTTTCTTCGTCTGTTCCTCCTTTCAGGGGCAAGCGACAGCAATTAGAGACGTCCCTTTTAATTTAAATACAAAAATACAATCACTCGACTAATTTCAGGACCTAATTACCTTGATCAGATGTTAATGTTAGATAACTCCGCTTGATAACTGTCGTATAATTGGTATAAATAATAAAATTACTGTATTGACTTTGACCATGCCACATACATGAATTACATGTGTATGTGGACATAATAATTAACTAAAGTATTAAATTCAAAGCAGGGTTAGTAATTATGAGTGTTTTTGTCTTCAACTTTAACTGTGAATTCTCATTGAAAATAACTTTTTACATCAAGTACATTTAATCTGAACACATCGTTCGCGGCGTATTAACTCTCATTGCCATGTCCCGATAGATGCTGTAATAATACAATTACTCAAAGTTACAACTTGCCTTTGAGACTGACTGAGGAAACAGAGTCTCAATAATGTTCAACTCTTCAACTGTGTGGTCTCAACAAGTCTCAAGTGACTCAAGTAACTGAAGTCTCAACCAGAATAACACAACAGCAAACGCAAATAAAATTACATAGCAATTATTAAAAAAGGATTATTATGATGCAAAATGAAACATCATGACAGCATCCCTTATAGAAAGAACTAACTATGGCATGACTCACAATCGCAGTTGTCACAATTCACAATCAGTGTCAATGTCAAGTTAAGCACAAAGTACAACTATCAGAACCACTCTAGAATTCGTAGTCTCTTCATATACAACACTAACAACACTAACACACTTGATGGTCCTCTCCGCATGGTCTTGGTCTCATTTACAATGCAAAGTGCCAAATCAACTAAATCGATTTCGTATGAGTCACTCATGAAGAGATTTTTATGAGCTATTCAGACTTGAGATGAGACTCATAACTGTTATTGATATCTTGTCACTGCCGTATACCGGCCGTGTGATGTATGATGATTGCCATGCCGTGGTTGCTGAATTATTGATACTACTTAATGTGTGGAGTGTACAATATCATTAATATCGCTAACATTAAAACTACCATTTTTACAGATTTGGCTTTGAGACACAGATACGAAGAAGTACCTACTTTTATGCATCCGCAAATTATACAGTACGGAAAACACCGACGAAGGTAAAGTAATGGTAATTAATGGTACATAATAATACATAGGCATATTTAAATGAAATATTTATGTTGATTTATTAGTGTAACATATTCGAAGTTGATAAGAGTTGATAACATAAGATAAGTTGATAAGATTGGTATTCAAATTTTATCATTTACGATTACTACGAAGTTAATTCGGAGATATCTTAGTAAACCAGATGGCTAAAAGTTAAAATCAGTTTATGAATGCCCAACGTTTCCACAAACTTACAAAGTGAACATGTCCTCCAATGTTATCAGTTATTGTTCTATTATTTATTATTCTTCTATCCTTCCTGAAAATGGACTATGGGCTCAATCGACAAATAATCGACAGAAGCGTAAAATGTTGAGACTAAACTTTTTGCCATTCTTGATAACATGGTATGGTGTATCGGTGTTTAATATTTCTGCCTGTAATACCAGCTATAATCTAGGCAATTGTATAAAAAAATTAATCAGTAGATCATTAGGCTACCGACAATTCTGTAACTTTTAACTCCCAACATTTCGAATTAAATTGTAGATAAAGCATACCAGGATATCACGTCAATTTTTTAAGTTATAACATAACCTTATGGCTAAAGCGACAATAAATGCAAATTGTAATTTTTCGATTCGGTTGTTTAACCCTCATCCTACCAACGTTAACACAAAAATGTGCAGAGAAATGAATTTTGTTGGTTTTTTTGAAAAAGTCCCGAGCCAATATTTTTGTT